>CAOJBK011298903.1:0-28486 GCA_948294925.1 Codiaeum variegatum | reverse complement strand
CTGCTATGATTAGGAGCTGATTATTAGGGATCTGCTTTGATTAGGAGCTGATTATTAGGGATCCTTCTTTATTAGTTTCCTAAAACTGCATCCTTATTGTACTATTTAAATCCCTAACATTTGAGGGAATAAGCAAGTAATTCTTTACTTCAATTCTTTTTTCTTTACATGTTGGAACTATCATGGACTACTCTTAGGGAGCGTTTGGTTCAGCAAAGTATAATGGAATGAAATGGAAATCTATACTAGGGAGGTATGAATTAAGAATCTTGGGGGTAGGACAGGAATGAAACACTAGGGGTTTGAGTAGTTTAATTCCCACCGGTATCAGACTCCATGCCAAAAGAGTCCAACCAAACACTATAATGGAATAAACTCCAATCTATTCTATTCTAAGCACCCCAATCAAACATCCCCATAGACTGATAAATGCCATGTTAAAGTCTTCTCTTTCCTCAAAATTTCTTGTTACTAGAGATATTGCCCATATGTATAATATTGAGGTATTTTCTTCTCTTAGAACTTCTCTCAATAGCCTTATTAGAACTGTTGCAACCATGCTCTCTTAGCATACAAACTTTTCCAAATTATTGTGTTGTACACTATATATATGCACTCAAAGTAAGTCGACGAAAAGAGAATGAAGAAAGAATGCATGACGAATATATTTTCTTCCATGTTTTACAATTACAATTCTTTCCTACTCGGCTATAATAAGCTGTTTGCAGATTTGTCTTCATTGGCAACAGAAAAATATCTAAGCATATAGCATCAGAGGAAAACAAACATGAAAGTTAAATAATGAAAAGGGAAGATCAGACTACAGGATGGTATTGATGTAAAACAGATTTGGGAAGCCTATTCTAATGTGATTTTTGCAGGAAATATAGGTTTAAAGTTGAGAACCTAGGTCCGGCTGTAGAGTTTCAGGTTTTATAGGAGGTTATGAAAAGATAAAATTAAGAAAGCTTCTAAGAGTCACACTTAGAAGGCCTGGAAGTCACACCAAGGGTTGAATTGAGTAGCACAATTTATAGCAATAATGCAGGAAAATTTTTATTAAATGTGAAAAGTGAATAATGATGGTTACAAACCTAGCTATTTATAGAGTTGAAACTAATTCCAATCATGTTTGGGGATTAGGATTCCAACACTAGTACTCTAAACTATGAAAACAAGTTGAAACTAATCCGATTCGTGTTTGGATTAGGATTCCTATACTAGTACTCCAAAATAGAATAACAAACTAACACTAAATTCTAGACCCACCAAAACTCCTAAATAAGAGTAAAAACTGCAGGAATTAATAATTAAAACAAAAGAATTATTGTTTCTGTAATTCCAGAAGTTACAAAAATATCATGAGTCCTGATAAATCCGAATTCCTGCAATATTAAGACCTAATAAACTTCCCAATCATCTTCCCGTGTCCCATATGTTCCAAACAAGTGCTTGAGCTTTTGAATCCTCTTTAGCACAACGTTTATAAAAATGTTGTCATCATGCTTTACCAGGTTTTCATCAATGGCAGTTCAAATGAAAATGATAGGAAACAGTGAGACACCATTTGCATTTTAGGAACTTCCTAATTAAGCCACAAATCATAAGAATGAGTTGCAGCAATACAGTTACACCTAAAACTAAAAATCAACATGTATAGTCTATTCAAATATCATGAATCTGTAACAAATAACAAAACAAAATAAGACAACAAAAGTATATTTAGTTGAGCATGGAAAGTAAATATAATCCCTCCATGCACAACGAAGTAGAATCCTTGAGCAAAGATAGAACCTGAATGGGATGTAGATGATCAATCAACACCTCTGTCAAAAGTGGTTTGAATGTGCCCCAATTCATACCCTGACATTCCTGTTTAACTTCCTGCAACAAGACGTGCTTACCCAAGTAATTATTTATTATAATAGTTGTTAAGGGTAATATCAAAGTCAAGTTCCTAAAACCAAAGGACACAAGACACAAGTTACAATATTACCTCTTTTGTCTTGCCTGAGACAAGCTGATACACTGAAAGGAGATTGTTGCATTCAGGTCTTTCAGGGTTGTCAAATTCCAGTCTGTAAGAATTAGAAGAACAAAAGCAGGCATTATAAAATGCTATGCAGTAAAATAATTTTACGCACCAACAACTTGAAATGAGGAAAAATTCTTCAATTCGCAGGATAAATAAGAATTCACCCAGAAAATGAGTCAGTTTTGCATCGCTTTATCTTGTTCACTATCATCTACAAGATAAAAAGCAACAAAAAAAACTTAACTGGGGGAGTAAAGCAAAATTTCAACTAGAAAGTTAGACAGATTTCATTAATTACTCCAGAAAAGAAAATGGTTACCAATAATGAGTGTATGCTAGAATCAGAGTAGTACAATGAAACAATTAACAGAACGGTACCACAATCTCTGTATCTGTACATAACTATTCACATGATATCCTCTTTCCAAATTTCATAGAAACACAGCTCCTAACATGAGGATTCAGGTTTTAATGCGTCCTAAAATTCTTATTATATAATGCGTCCTAAAATTCTTATTATATAACTTTTTTGCCTATGTTATCATGACAGTAAAAAATGAGACATTTAAAACTCTTTCAAATACTAATAAATTTGGAGCATCACAGTCGACCTTCTATCAACCATACCATTTCAACTTGTTAAGAAGACATGATTTACCCAAAACTTGTAGAATACTGCAACGTATTTGAGATTATTATCAACTAAAAAAATGAACATCACACTGTAACTTAAACATTAAGATACGATTTTTATCCGCCAAACAAACACAAAACTGTAGGTTCTCCATGGAGCAAAGTTCTTGCATTTATTTTTACTAATGGTAATCACATTTTGTAGTACATCATACAAATTAAAATATAAGAAGGAAAATGATGGCAACTCACATCCTTTGAGTCGAGGAGATTGATTCGAGATAGGTCAGAAGGTGCAGATTTGGACATCTATAAAAATTAAATCACAGAAAAAATGTCAGAATGTAAAAAAGAAATCTTCTGCAAACAGAAAAGAAAATAGACATGCAAAGATGAAAAGATAAATAGGATATATACAAAGGCTTACTATTTTCTAATTTTTATTAGTTGCTTCTATTGATGATATGATAAACATTTTAAAAACTCGATCAACCTGAAATTATAAATAGATGAACTAAAATTTATTATGTTGATCACCTTGGCAAGACCATCAATCAGAGACATAACTCGGGCGCCAACTGGTGGTATAAGGGGCTCTGGAACCTAAATCAGGAAAAGCATTAAGAACTACTATCATCACTTGTTACTTTATCATACTATGTGAAGTTTTGTGGACCAGATCTCAAAAAGAAGAATCCACCTTAAAGATTGCTCCTCCTCGCCTACAGTCGGAATACAAATATGTCATACACAATAGCCAGAGTGTAAGAAGATACAACATTTTTCCTTGTCAAAGAATGTCATGTCAAGATGTATAATTCTCACCCTCCTAACTTTTTCCACTTTCTTCCTCCATATAAATAATTAACACGCTCAGCCAGCTCACGTGTCAATTCCAAATGCTGCTTTTGATCCTCACCAACTGGAACAAAGTCGGACTACAGAGGCATGCTGCAATTTATAAGGATTTTGCATATTTTGATTATCAATTTATTTATCAGCATTCATCAATACAAATAAGTAAATAAGAATAGAGGAAAATTTTGTTGTGGACTAATTAAATAACTAGATTTTCAAATCCAAACCGATCTTTGAACCGGTAAAGACAAAAGGTCATGGATCAAAGGTTGAACCGGTATTTAAAATACTATCATAAAATATATAAATATAATAATTTTTTGTAAATAAATTAAAAAATTAATAATTTTTTACATGTAAAAAAATAAAGTTTAAGTAATTTGACATATTTTATAACAAATTTACATAAATTATAATTTTAATAATTTTTAACCTATAAAAAATAAAATTTAAGTATTTGATATATTTTAAATATGGTGTAGGGTTATAAAGATAAAAGAATTAAAATTTAAAATATATTTATAACTAACATTTAAAAGTATAAATGTTAAAATTAGTTAATAAAATAATTTTTTATTTATATAATTTTATTTTTATTTAAATTGGAATATAGATTAAAGTTTTTAATAATTAATTTGTTATTCTATTAGTTTTTTTTTTTTACCTGAATTATTCTATTAATTTGATATATATATATATATATATATAGAGAGAGAGAGAGAGAGAGGATTCAGATGTATTAAAAAGAAAAAAAAGATAGATAGATGTGGTTAGGAAATTTGTAGGAAATGATAAACATAAAACAGTAAAAAAATTTTAAAAAACAGAAAAGAGATTAGAAAAAGAAAGAAAATCACATGTGGATAAATCCCACATCAACCAAATAGAGATTTGAGAAAGATGAGTTACAGTATATAATAAAGGGAGTCCTCTTACATTGAGTTAACGGTGGCAATGATGTAAATTAGTTCAAATCAGAATTGCCACCTAAAGTTAATATTGAAATTTATTTAAACCTGGTTTGATAAGAAAACCCGGACCGGTTTGAACGGGTCAACGGTTAGCTGATCGGTCTGGTGGGTTTTACCAGGTTTATTAATTTCCAGTTTTTATATAATGACCAGACCGGTTTCAGATCCTGTTCCCAGATTTCCGGTCGGACCGACCGGTCCGGTCCAGTTTTGAAAACATAGTTAAGTAATCAATCAGTTCTGCTTTATTAAACGATAACAGTGAACTTAATAAGGTGGTGTTTGATTTTCAAAGCACTTCAAATTTTTTCAGTTTGTTTCACTTTGTTTGGTGACATTTATCTTAAAAGTTCCAATTAAGCTAAAATCATTTAAAATGGTCAAGTCAAAATTTTTAACTTAAAATTTACATTGAATATAATAAGTAATTATATAAATATTTAAAACTTATATTACTCAAACTTAATTTTCAGTTTTACTAAACATCACCCAAGTCCCAATCACAATGTAGTTTGGTCCTCCCCCACCCAAGCTTCTATTGTTCATTTGCAAAAGTAATCTAATTATTTTACATGCACTTTTCTCAGTAGCATGAAAGTAGATTTGCATGTTTTAAAAAACCACCTGATATAGAAGAATATCAGCTGCCATCAGAACAGGATAAGTCAAAAGCGCAACCCCAACATTTTCATCTCCCTGCAGAAGTGAAAACCAAGATAAACAATTCAGTTAACCTGATGAGAAGATGCACAAAAAGCATAAAGTGGATGCATTATCAACCAAATCATCATGCATAGAATAAAGGTCATTATATGATACACAATTTACGATACCAATCATGAAACTGTAGACCTACCACCTTGCGTGATTTTTCTTTAAACTGTATCATTCTGTTCAACCAACCAATTGGTGTGGCAGAACTTAGAAGCCACATTAGTTCTACATGAGCACGTACATGAGACTGCACAAATACAGAAGCCTGATGTACAAAGCATGGGAACAGATTAATAAACAGTAAACAAAATATTCATATAAATGTGTAGTTCTAAACAGGGTTATCACATGTTATCAAGGGACCGAAAGTCGCATGACCTTGGAAGTGTCAACCCCACTGGCCAAATAAATTGCTGCTGTATCCCTTGTAGCTTTAGATAATTGTTGTGTGTCATATGGTAACGTAATCTGTAAGTTGAAGAAGAAATTGATAGTGGTTAAGAAAGCATGAAAGACCCAAAGTAAGAATATGCATTCTCCATTTACACTTTTTTTTTTCCTCTCCTGAAAACAGTAATCGCATAAAGACAGAAAATGATTTAGAAAGCACATATAGCCTTACTCCCTTAACATGAGGTGCTCATCATTTTCCAGTCAAAAGATGCTCAACTTTGCAAACAACAGAGTGAAACTCACACCAGTCCCACGGTTCCTAACAAGAATTTTGAATGCATTGACCTACTTATCAATTTACTTTTAAAGATGACCACATAGCTTATTTTCTTTTTTAATTAAGAAGACTTAGTTGGCAAGCCAAATATTTCTAGCATTGAGCAATTTGAATGTTGTGGGCGTAGCAACTAATACAATTCACAGTTTTATTCTTTTTTTTTTCACTTAAAATTTAATATATTGAAATGGTCCATAAATAATGCACCAAAGCCTGAATCATGAAGCCCTAGAAACAACATGAAACCCGAGACCTACTTCTTCCACAAGGTTTAGGGTAGAGAAAAAGAATATATTTGCATTGACAGCACTTAAGGGAACAACATCTGAGGTATGTGTTCAACAAGATATTGGTTGAATACATGTTCATTAATGTTCATAATAAATAAACAGTATCGCATAAACTCCAGTTAAGAAATGAAAGGCATCCAACAGTGAACTCTGAGTTAAGGAGATCAGTTAGGAAAATTTGTCCCATCAACTGTCTTCCAAATCATGCAACTCCTGCATGACAGGATACCTTCAAAATCAGCTTACTGAAACCATCTCCTTTTTCACAGCCTTCCTCCCAAGGAAAATAAAATTCAAGGAATCAAGAAATTTTGAATTTTGGTGTAATATTTACAATTTTAATTTTGAATTTTGGTGTAATATACACTATTTGTATTTTAATCATTCCTAAATTTACTGGAAAATTAATTAATTTAGTTGCAAAATCTTTTTTTTTTTATTTTGAAGTCTTATTTAGGAGTTTAAGTTGGTTTAGCATTTCCTAGTTAGTATTATTTGTAACTTCTTAGTTTAGGATTCCCATTCCAAGTAGCTTTAGGATTAGTTCAACTCTATAAATATCTAGGTTTGTAACCAATATATTCAGTTTTCAGATTCAATAAAATAACTCTGTTATTGCTACAAATTGTGGGACTCAATTCAGCCCTAAGTGTGACTCTTGCACCTTCTTAGTTTGACTACTAGAAATTTTTGTTCCCTTTTCCCCTTCCTTTAATTCCTTGTCCAAACCTGAGTTCCTGAAGAATCAGACCTGGATTTTCAATTTTAACCTTTTAAATTCTGCAAAATCTAAGTAGAACGTGCAATCCAAATTTGTTCTACATCAATTTAGCGTCTGAGATTCAAGATCCTTAAGTCACTTATTAAATTTCCACAATAATGGTGACTAGTGCTAAGCTGAACTCAAAGCTTGTGGCAATAAAAGTAAGTCATGGCATAGCAACTGCAGATTTGGACACCAAATTGCATCAGTTAACTAACAGATTTGACGCATTGATATCTAGAATAGACGAATAGGTGGGAACATTTCAAACTCAACAAAATACTGCTCAAGTTATTCCCCAAAGACATGCTGTGATAATCAACCAACCACTATCAGCTCTTCATAGGAATGGTGGAGAAGGACATCAGGCCGATCAAACCCTACAAGCTGTACAAAAATCATACCTAAGACCTTATTTGCAAACCATGCCTAGTGCTGGTGAACGAGTAAGAAATCTATTAGTAGGAAAGCAAAGAATGCAGAACAGCAACTAGAAGGTTTTGCAAATTTACAATTTGGCATGGAAAAATTTCAACACTTGCAATTGGAATTTCCAAAGCTAGATTTACATGCAAGAATTTCAAGACAACAAGGGGCAAAACCTATAAAAACAACTAGAGACACTTCCTCAACCAGCACAAGGGGTGAACAGCAATTGCAGCTACCAAAAGAGCCCATACAACTCTATGATGACTAACATTGAAAAAGGACAGAAATGCAAATCCTGCAACGGCCAGACATCAAACCTCAAAATCAACTCCAACATCCACATGTCCTAGACATTGAACATGAAGAACCAATTCAAGCAAATGAAGAATTAGAAAGACAACAAGTAAAGCCTTTGTGTGATGCTTACCAACATGTGGAAGAGAAAATAGTAGTCAGATTTGTTGTTCAGATGGCAAAAGACGCTCCACAAGATGAATTTGAGTTACCAATTGCTAGTACTCAAAAGGTGGACTTGATGTAGGAAAGACTAGGAAAAACCTGTTCTACTTTGATTTTTGCTGAAAATTAAAAATTAATTTGAAAATCCAGGTCTCTATCTACAAGGAATCAGATCTGAACATAGATTTAAGGAAGGAAAAAAAGGATTTAAACTTCTATGGGTCACACTTAGAAGGTTTAGGAGATACACCTAAACTTTCATGAACGTCACACCCAAGATCCCATGGCAGCGAACCTAGGGTTGAATTGAGTCAAATAATTCTTAGGAATAATGCATCTTTTATTGAACCTGGAAAACTTAATAATGAATATCACAAGTCTAGACATTTATAGAGTTGAATAAGTCCTAAACTTACTTGGATTAGGAATCCTGAACTAGGAAATTACAAACCAAAACTAACTAGGAAATGAAATCAATTACTAACTAGGAAATACTAGACCGACAAAAACTTCAAAAATAAACTTAAAATTGGAAATAATATAACCTAAACAAATCTAAATAAATTTTCCAGTACAACTTGAAATTATAGAAACAACCTTTGGTATTTTAAATTATAAATATTATACCAAAATACTAAATTTCTTGAACCTTTGAATTTTACTTTTCTTGTAGCTTTCCTTATTTGCATCAGGACTTCATTATTCCTAATGATTTCATAGAGGAGACTGAAGGAAGTTTTCAAATATTTCATGTGCTACCAATTGTTAAAAAGGTTGAATTCAAGACCAATGCATTATTGCTTTTGCTTCTTAGACATTTCAAAATTTAAGGTCAAGTTGTCTCCAACAAGAGGCGAATGATGTAGAAAAGAAAAATATCAAGGAAAATAAAATTCAAAAAAAAAAGAAATTTTGAATTTTGATTTATACTTGTAATTTTAATATGCAAAGGGCATTTTAGTAATTTCAATATTTGCTGGAAAAGTAGTTAATTTAGTTATAGAGTCTTTAATTTAGAAGTTCTAGTTGGTTTAGTATTTCCTATTGTATTAGTTTGTAACTTCATAGTTTAGGATTCCTATTCCAAGCACCTTTAGGATTAGTTTTTTTTTTTTTTGAAACTAATAACCCGGCACGTGAAAGATATCAAAGGGTGCACCAGGACATCCTAATTAGGCTATCATCTCCATAGCACCTAATATCATTTATCCCTCACGCACCAAATCATCTATTAAAATAGCTGAAATGCATTAAGAACACATATCCATCCACTCATACTGACCAGGGATTGAACTAAGAGAGCGAGCTAATGAGTGAGCAACTCTGTTTGTTGATCGCCTAACAAACCTCAACTCACAAGAGACTAAGTCCTGCACGAGGGTTCTACAATCATCTAAATAAATACCAAACAAAGACCCATCCTCATAGAATTTATTAAAAGCATCAAACATAACCAATGCATCAGACTCAACAATTACACTACTATAATGTTTCTCCTTCAACCAGCTAAAGACTTTCCCTAAAGCCATAACTTCAGCAATTTTAGGATTAGAAATGCCTTGTAATGTAAAAGCTTGAGCAGCAACAAAACGTCCCTTGTGGTCCCATAGTACAGCAGCGACACCACTCAAACTAAAAGGAGCAAACACTGCCACATCAACGTTGCATTTTAGCTGGCCAGGATGGGGAGCAGTCCACGATGTCAACTCATTTTCAGCATGAGAATTTCCTTTAGGATTAGTTTAACTCTATAAATAGTTAGGTTTGTAATTAATATTATTTAGTTTTCAGATTCAATAAAATTACTCTGCATTATTGCTATGAATTGTGTGACTATATCCAACCCAAGGAATGACTCCTAGATCTACTAAGTGTGACTCTTAGAAGTTTTTATTCCCTTTTCCCTTCCTTGATTCTTTGTCCAGACTTGAGTTCCTATAGAATCAGACCTGGATTTTCAATTTTAACCCTTTAATTTTTGCAAAAATCTAAGAAGAACAGGCTATCCAAATCTTTCCAACATCAGACAACCCCACAACTATCTCCATACATTGCATCTACACCCATCAGTGCTTAACCAATTAGCTAGTACACTGGCAGGTCATCCACTACATACTCCTATCATCTCATAAAACAGAACATTATGACTGCCATATACGTATAAAAGTTCTAGTGAAGTACCATTAACATCTCATAGAACAAAATGTTATGATTGCCACATTCGCATAAAGATTCAGGTCCGCATAGCTGACAAATGAGGTTTGAAATTTCTAAATAGCCATGTCAACATGTAATCATAACAATGTGCAAAATATATCCATAGAGCTAGCAAACACTGAGATAATTACAAATCTTTTAGCATATGAACCGCACTAGGATCTTCTTAGTTTCAGCCCCAAAGCACTAAATGTAACTTTAAAAAAGTATCACCCATTCATGAAAACATACCGCGTGAAGGTCCACAATGAAGAAGAGAGTCTCATAAGTATTCTGCAAGAATTGGAAAAAACAGCATAAACACTTAAATTTTGCAAGTTCATAAATCAAACTACATTTATCTATCATTAAGTAAGAAATCAGGAATACAACGACTAAGCATAACCAGCTTAATTTCATGATTTTTCAGGAAACCACGATGGTCAAATGCTATTTAAAGAAGATTGTTTATTTCTCACAAACAGTTTAAAAATGCCTAATTCTAAATAGCATAGCGTAACATAACCTGAAGAGCTATCCAGTTCTTTATAGCACCAAGATAATTCCCCAGGTGGACAGATCCCGTGGGCTGGACTCCAGACACTATCCTCTTCCTGTAAACCAAAGCATTCACTGAATCAAAAATTCTTCGAGTTGCAATAACTCAATTTCCATTATTCAGCATAAGCAAAAGATAAAATTACTTTGCAGAGATGGAAGAAGTCTCCGGGACAGCGACTCTGCAGTGGCAACGGAAACCAGGGGCAAATTTTGCATTTTGGTGAATTAGAGCCGAAAATTGCAAATACTGTCTTCGAAATCCAGTGAGCGGCCTGCTTGATATTGCAATTTTGCACTGAAATTAGCCGTAGATATGAAAAAGTTTTTGTTAAGCAAATTGTGAGTTGAGATGAAAGACAGTACAGTGAAGAAGATAGGCATGGAGGCGAGTTAGAGAGAATGAGAAAGTGAGAGAGAATTGAGCGTCCCATTATCGTCAGCGAGTTTGTTATTCTATCCAATTCAGAACATGAGTGCTTAGCTTTGCTGCCTTGCCTTTAGATTGATTTATCTTGTCTGGTGGCTGAGAACTGCAGCCGTTGATTTCAATCAATTAGGGTTGTGAGTACAGCCAATTTACTTAATCAGACTTGGTTTTTTTTTTTTTGAGCTGAGTTTTAGTCTGAATTTTAAAAATTCATTTATCAATTATAATCGAGTTGAATTCAAGTTTATTTGTTAATTGAGAAAGGGAATCAAGGTAATGTCTGGAGGAGTCCATAGGTTCCAATGCCTTCTTTCTTTGGATTGATTAGCCCACGAGGAAACTTGTACGTGGATATAATGGTTCAAGAGTTAATTGAAAATGGAAAGTGGAGGAAAGATTTTATTGCTAAAAAATTTGTTCCTCGCTATGCCGAACTGATATTATCTATTCCTCTCAGTTATACTTTTATGGAGAATTGAATGGCTTGGTTTTTTAATAATATGGAGTATATACAGTAAAATCGGATTATTGGGTAGCAATAAATTCGCGAGATGAGCCATCTAGCAGTAGTTAAGGTGGTTTTTGACAGACTCTGTGGAACTTGAAAGTTCCACCACGCCAACTGATTTTTTTGTGGCACCTATGCAAATTTTTTCTGCTCTTTAAGGATGAGTTGATTAGAAGACATTTTACAGTGGATGGTCAATGTTTGATGAGCAACAATGATAGGGAAACAGTTGAACATCTATTTATTCACCATCCTTGAGTAAAAGAAGTTTGGGAACTCTCTCCTTTTAGAGAAAAAATGAAGTACAGAATGGATGTTTCAATTTGAGAATGGCTATTCTTCATGCTGTCAAAATTGGATGTTAATATGCAAGCTCCTTTTGTTTTCATTCTGGAACAATTTTGGGGGATGAGGAACCAAGTTTTATGGGAGAATAATCAAATTCTCTTCATCTAATCTTCTTCTATATGCTGTGAAAAGATGCGATGAGTTTTCTGAGTTGTGGTCGAGCGACAGCCCCGTCGTGCAGCAACCTATCACTGCATCTGTTGCTCTTCAGAAAAAATGGAAGGCGCCAAGGATGGGTTTGCTAAAACTGAATATTGACGCAACTAGTTTTAAATAGATGAATCATGCTACGGTTGGTGTTGTGGTGAGGAATGGCGAAGGTAAAGTTTTAGCAACAATGTCTTCTTGATTAGATGTTTATTGGGAGCCAATTACTATTCAAAGTCTAGCACTTAGAGATGCATTAATATGGACAACAAATGCAGGTTACCTTGTGTCTAGTGACGAGGTTGATTGTTTGAGTTTGGTTCAAAGAGTAAATGCTAACATTTATGGTGTGTTCCAATTTGATATGATTATTAAAGATATATGGAGATTGTTGTCAACAAACATCGAATTGGTTCATGTTAGAAGGGAAGTGAATTTTTTAGCTCATTCATTAGCTAGAGGGCATAGAAATTATCCTAAAGAAGCCTTATGGCTCAATACTCTTTCTAGTTATGCTCTTGAACATTATGTACATGATATTGCTTCTATGAATGAATGAGATCTCTATTCCCTTCAAAAAAAAGTTTATTTGTTAATCAATTATAATTAAATTAATTTGGCAATTGATTAGAAAAATAAAATTAATTTGGCAAAAAAATTATAATTAAATCAATGAAAAAAAATACTTTAAAAATTATAATATTAGTTCATATAAATAAAATTCGTCTTCTATTGCACGTGATGCGTGCTTTTTAGTAAAAATAAAAAATCTAAAATCAATACAAAATTATATTAAATTAAGTATTTTAAAATTATATTAGAATTTTAAATTAATTATTAAATTCTTATTTAGTAAAAAAATTAAAATTATGAATTGAATTATATATTAATAAATTTGAAATAATTGAATAATTAATAAAATTTGAAATAATATAAGATGTGTTTGGATGTCATGAATTTGAGAGATTTGGATTTCATTCAAACCTAACTTTTTTTTTTCTAAAGAAAGTGAATTAATTTGATTTGGATGAAATCTATACTCAAATCAATTGCACTAAAAACTTAAAATTTCAAATCTTTATGTTTAACTTGTTATTTCAAATACCAAGTTTCATCACCAAGACTACATAAATAAATTAATTTCATATTAATTTACATAAACTACAAAATAAGCAACACATATAATAAAAATTTTAAAAGCTTTACAAATGTTATATCATATTTGCCAAACAATAAATTTATAATTTTATAGATTTATATCCTACATTTGAATGTGCCATTTAAAATCTAAACCTTCTATATTTGAATGTGCCATTTGAAATTTAAATCTCGTACTCAAACGCAACCTAAGAAATATGAAAGTTTTTCTTTTTAGGTTTTATCATAAATGACAAAAATAGTAGTTCAAAAGTTTGACACCACCTCAATAATTGGCTTAATAAATATTATAAATATTATATATTATATTTTTTAGAAGTATACATTAGTCCTATTAAGTATGTTTGGCATTACTTCTCCCAAAAGTACTCGTTGATAAAATTTTTATATTTTACCTAAAAATACTTTTTCAAAATTGCTTTTTTAATAAGCATATTAATTGATATATTTTTTTCAAAAATAGTTCTAGAAAAAAATAAAAAAATTATTCAATTAAATTAAAAAAATTCTAAAAACATTTTCAGCCTTCAACAGCAATGTCAAATAGATTCTAAGTATAAAAAAATAATCATATTAAATTAAAAAAATATATTATAAGTATATTATTATCAAAATTGTTATAATAATAGAACTATTTATAAACAGTTGATAAATCTTAATATAAAACATCATTTGATATTAATTAATATATTATTGATGTTATGTTATGCACTTATAAATAAAATAATAGTATTATCATAATTATAATCATAATCACAATATCATTATATATATATATATATCATTAATACTCTTCACTACTTATATATTGATACAAAATTAATATAGACATTTAATAATTTATATTTAGGGTTAATTACATTAAAAAAAAAGGAGAAATTACTATTTAGTCTCTAACTCATAGTCAAATTCACTACTTAGTCTCCCGATCATGAAAAACGATATGGGAGATCTCTAAGGTTTGGTCAAATTAACTATTTAATCTATCAATTCCTTTTTTTTAAAGGTTTTTCGAAAGTTTGTCACTTTTATAATAACGTACAAGAAGAGTGAAGTCCAACCGTATAATAATCGTTAAAAATGAAGGTTAGTAGGATGTCAAACAAACGTGAAACAAATTTGTCGGGCCTAAATTCGACATTTTACCAACCTCCGTTTTCAACGGTTATTATATGGTTGTACTCATGTCTTATTGTACGTTATTGTAAAAGTGGCTAACTTACGAAAAACCCTAAAAATAAGAGACAAATGGACTAAATAGTTAATTTGACCAAACTTTAAGGACCTCTTATGTCGTTTTCCATGATTGGGGGACTGAGTAATGAATTTAACCATAACCTAGGAACTAAATAGTAATTTTCCCTAAAAAATCACAAACTTTTGATGAATATGTAAAATTAGCATCAGTACATGAACTTTCTAATTTTGGTCAAACTGTCACATGGCCAGATTTAGGTGCCAAGTCATATGTTGGTGCTGACGTAGCACCCCACCCATGATGTGGCACTTCATATGAATGATACATCATCACTTGACATGACGTGGCACCTAACATGGAATGTCACGCCATTGTTAAATATGACGTGTGATGCCACGTCATCACTTATGTATGACATGGCAATAGGAATCCTACCATTTAACAATTTTACCAAAATTAGAAAGTTAATGTACCGATTTGTCAAGCTCGTGCTAATTTCGCAAATTTTCCAAAAGTTTGTAATTTTTTATATAATTAACCCTTATATTTATTAATTAATAAAGTTGTTGTATTATTTAAGAATTTATTAATTAAACATTGATTTTATTGCTACATACAATATGTTTGTTTTAAAAATCGTATAATTAGTGTAAAAATCCAAATTGACAATATCTATATCTATACTAATACTTACTATGGGGGGAGGGGGGGGAGTGCCCTTACTATTTTATGCTATTTTATATATTATGAGAGATTATTTAGTAATTTTATTTTAATTAAAATTAATTAACTATATTGAGAGAAAAAAAAAGTTATTGGCAAAAAGAAATATTCTAGGAAAATGGTTATTTTAGTAATTTTATTTTAATTAAAATTAATTAATTAAATTGAGGGAAAAAAGAAAGTTATTGACGAAAAGAAATATTGTAGGAAAACATAGATAAATAGTTAATTACAATAGGATTGTTTTAATAAAATGTAGGTATAAGTTTTTTTCCAAACAAATATTATGAATTTATATTAATTTAAACTAGAGTCATACAGTAGCTATCTTTCCAAAATAGAAGGAGGATATAAAATCCAAAATGGAGGCAAATCATTGTTAAAAGTTGCCTTAGCAACCCAATTTGCAACCTAATTTGCCTCCCTTTTGGACCAAACAAAATTACAATTCACAAGATTTCCACAAAGTGCTTTAATACTAGCTACTAATGTTTGCCATATGTACTTCACTTTATCATTATTTCCTTGAATAGCATTCACGGCAATTTTACTATATGTTTCTATGATAACCTTATCATACTTATAGTTAATAGCTAGTTGTAAAGCCAAATAGATTCCTTGTAATTCTGCTTCAGCCACAGACAAGCATTTTATATGCTTGACTTGACCAGCGATCACTTCTCCTTGTTTCTTGCAATAACAACCACTACAGTCTTTCCATTAGTAGCTCAATAAGCAACATTAGTGTTAATCTTGACCACTTCATTTGGTGGTTTCTTCCATTTCTAGATTGTTAGCAACACATACCTCATGATCAAATATTTCTCTTTGTGCACTTTACTCAAATTCTTCTCTCCATTTTGATGCATTTTTAACAAGAATTGCTGACTGTGGATTTTCATTACAAAATAACTTTTTGTTTCTGTTTTTCCATATTTCCCAGCACAAGTATGCAGTTTCTGCAATTGCTTGCATATCACCTCTATCTTTGAATTCCTTAACCAAGTTGTACCACCATTTTGCAAAAGTATGAAAGTCAGACAATTTTGACAAAATGCTTCATCTAGTAGCAAACCAGGTACATCTTACATGATCACAATACATAAGAGCATGCATAGTGGATTCAATTCCTGTATGACAAACATCACAATTAGCATCATTTTTATCTTCATATGACACAACTTTTCCTTAACAGGTAGTGCATCATTACAAGCTGTCCACAGAAATGTTTTAACTTTTGGAACTAGATCTAGATTCCAAAAGAACTTCCAAAAAGTATTATTTATCACATTCGGCTGAGTTTGATTGTGATTAGAATTGTTATTCTTCTTCATTAAAAACCTATATATTGATTTTGCAATTGATATACCATTAGCAGCTCCTGTCCAATTCCATTTGTCATTTTCATTAGAAATATGTAAAGGCATCTTCAATATAAGAGCTTTATCTTCATCATTGAATGTGATGCTTATTAATTGCTTGTTTCTCTTTACTTGAGTGTTGATAAGATCAGCTATGGAGAATAACCATATAGCCTAGTTGTCACTAGTCTGCAGCCTGGTGCTCCTATCAACCATGGATCTTCCCATGCTCTAACGTCCTTATCATTAAAAATGATGCTTGGAATACTTGTTTTTCATTATTGTAGCCCATAAAGAGTTTGGATACTGAACCAATCTCCATGCTTGATTAGCTAATAATGATAGATTAAAGGATTTAAATTCACTGAAACCTAGTCCACCCTCAAACTTAATTCTTTCTAATTGTTCCCACTTGATCCTATGCAGTCCCTTTTTTTCACTTTGACCCTTCCACCAAAAATTAGAAATAATATAATTAACTTTATGAATAAAAGATTGTGGTAGGTAAAATCATGACATTTTACGAACTGGCATAGCAGATATCACTAATTTAATCAAGATTTCTCTGCCAACATGAGATAGAGTCCCTTGTTTCTAGCCTTGCATTTTTTGTTTGATTTGAATTAGTAAGAACTCCAAGGATTTACTTTTCCTTCTTCCCCATGTTGAGGGCAATCCTAAATATCTATCTTCACATATAATCTCTTTCACTTGAAGCTGATCAACAATGTAATTCCTCCATAGCTGTGGTGTATTCCTACTTAATTTAATTGCACTTTTCCTTTTATTCATAGCTAGTCTAAGCTATTTTTCAAAGATATTCAAAAACTTCTTTAAATCCTTTAATTTCACTATTTGTAGTTTTGCCAAATAGAACAACATCATCTGCAAACATTATGTGTGTGAGTGTAAGGTTGGTTCTTGTCATTTTATAACCTAAAATCATTCCATTATGCATAGATTTTTCAAGCAAACAAGACAAGTCATTCATTACTATGATAAATAAGTAAGGGCACAAAGGGTTCCCTTGTCTAATTCCTAATGAAGGTACAAAGGTTTCTGTGGGTTTGCCATTAATTAAAACAACATAATTCATTATTTCCATGCATGCTTCAATCCATTTAATAAACTGTTCAGTAAATCCCATTCTCCTTAATACAATAATTATATATTCCCACCATAATTTGTCAAATGCTTTAAATAAATCAAGTTTGATAGCCAAATTAAAATATTTTTTCAACTTGCCTTATTGAAATTATGAAAGATTTCACGAGCAAGCAAAATGTTATCATGCATGGAACGTTTACTAATGAATGCAGATTGAGCTTGATGAATTAATTGATTTAGATAAGGTTTAAGCCTTAAGGCTAGTATTTTGGTAATAGCTTTATAGATGAAAGAACAATGACTTATTTGTTTAAAATTTGCTACCTGCTCAGGAGAAGACTTTTTTTAAATTAGATAAATATAGGATTTATTGAAAGTAGCAGGGATTCTTTTTTCTAAACAGAACTATTGAATTGCAGTTGTGACTTCTTATCCCACAATGCTCCAATTTTTCTAATAGAAAGCACCATTGAAACCATCAGGGCTAGGTGGCTTTGAAGCTCCCAAACTAAATATTGCTTGTTTGATTTCATCTGTAGAAACTGGAGCAATTAGTGCATTATTTATTTCATCAGTTATGCAATTAGAAATATAGACAACATCTTGTACAAAAATTATATTCTCTTGATTTGAAAACAACAGTTTGAAATAATTTGATAGTTCATTATGACAAATATTTCCCCTTGGATCCAAGACCCCTGCTTGTTTTTAAGTTGAAAGATATTAGCCTTTTGTTTTTTTTTTAATTACTGTAACATGAAAAAATTTTGAGTTTCTATCTCCTTCTTGAAGCCATTGATTCCTTGATCATTGCTCCCAAAAAACTTCTTCCATAGCCCACAAATTATTAAGTTCAGTTTTAAGCATGTTCTCCCTTTCCTTACTTCCATATATAAAACTAGTTGAAAACAATTTTCAAGCTCATTAATGACTGAATTAATCTGTTGTGAGCTATTTCCCACACACTTTTTATGCCACTTCATAATTTCCTTACTTCATCTTTGTTGTTTTCTCCATAGTTGTAACAAACATGATACTCGTATTCCACAATTCCAAGCTCTACTGAGAACTTCTTTCCATTCTCTATGTCTCAACCATTTGTTTTCAAATCTAAAACCCCCTTTAAACCTTTGAATATTACCTTCCAGCAATATAACTAATGGCCTGAGATCAGATCCAATCAGATGTTCATGGATTACTTGTGCCATACTAAATTGTAGTCTTCTAGTGACATTAATTAATGCGCTATCTAATCTCTACCATATAGCAACCTGCCCTTCTTGTTTGTTGAACCAGGTATGTCTTGGACTAACAAATCTAAGATCAATTAGTTCATTATCTTGGATCCAGTCTACAAGCAAAGCTGTGTTGTTTGCAGTAATATATCTGCCTCCTTTTTTGTCTATTATATCAAGGATAACATTTAAATCTTCAGAGCACAACCAATTGTCTCCCTTTCGTGGATTTAATGTACACCATTTTGTAAATATTTATTTTTTTCTTCAATTTTTATTTGGATTTCCATATAAAAATGAGTGAAACCATGAGTTCCCTTTATCTTTTCTTCGATAGAAAGCATGAATGAAATACTGGCTCTTCTTTATTACTCTAATTTCAAGAGGACCTCTTCACCAAAGCACTAGGCCATCTGCACTTCCATTAGTTGCAACGTGTTCTATAGAATCAAATCTTAATTTTCTTCCAATCTCATCTACATACTCCTGCCTATTTTTTGTTTCAGGCAAAAATACAATTAAAGGCTTATACTAGGAGTTTATCTTTTTAAGTTGTTGAACTGTCAAGGCACTCCTAAGACCTTGACAATTCCAACAAATAATACTCATGGCGCTTTGGCGGCTTTAGGCAAGCCGCTAGTGCCTCTGGACTATGTGGGACTTGAGAGTTCTGTGATAATATTCCCTTCATCTTGATTCTCCAATTGAGCTTGTTCTTCACTGTTGCTTTACACCTCCTTGCTACTGCTTCCTTGCAAAGAAGTTCTGGCTCTAGCTATATTTTTGAATCTCCTTACTACTTTAGGCCTCTTTTCATTTTCTTGCATATTAGTTGGCCCATATAAAGCCTCCTTTGTTAATTTTAAAGGAACTGTTTGCATTTGAGTCATAGTGGGCTCTGTTTGGGCTTGACTAGCTTGTGATCTCAAAATATCATTTTGGACTCCCACAGTGGATAAGAATAACTGACCCACATTAGTATTAGGCCTTTTACTTGCTTCTTTAGAAAGCACAATTCTTCTTGCATATCACTTGGCTTTCTCCATTCTAACTGATCTTTAAAAAGATCAGTTTCATTTCTATTGTCAAAGACATAATCCTCTCACCCTTTTCTTTTATTGGATGAGAAGTACACGTAATTACTGTCTATTTGCTATTCACTACTCATTTCCTTCCATTCTATTGGAACTATATTCCTAGGAATAAAACTTCCCATGCCAGTTTGTTCCTCCAATGGGTGCTGTGACAGATCTGAAACTGTCTTATCAGTTGCCGCTCTTTCCTTATTTCTAGACTACGAATCATCAATACAAATAGTCAGTCTTCTGGGACTTTGCAATTGGTTAGTAGATTTTATCTCTCCAGTTGACTCTAGAGACTTCTGATTAGTCAGGAACAAGCGCCTTCTTGAATCAACTCTATCTATTGGCGGTTGAGTCTCACATGCCACCATCTGCAACATTGAAATTTTAGATTTTTTCGCACTTTGTGCTCTCTTTGCTTCCAGATATGCTTCCACTTATAAGTCCTTCTTCGTTTGAAAGGATCATCTTTAGATCCAACAGCTAACCAAGGGCCATACTAGTAGTTGTTCTTGCTCAATAATTCATAATAACTAACATTTGGAAAATTAGGGCAAGCCTTAGCTGAATGAGTGAGCATGCCACATTTATTACATATTCCTGGAAATCTTTCATATAGAAAAGTGATTTACCTTTCCTTTCCTTCCCTTTTTCTTTTGAAAGACAAAGGCAGAGGCTTCTTCAATAACCCTGATTATTAAATAAGGCCTCTATTTTCCATCATTATCTATAGCTCCTTCATTATGGATAAGCCCTGAAAAAATATTTCTTCCAATAATTTCTGCATTTCTAGAAGATAATTGATCAAGAGGTAAACCAATAACCTGCACCCAGAACACTTCATCATTAAAATATAGCTCCTCTTCAGTTTTATCTGGAGGCCACTCTTTAAGAACCAAAAGCCTTTTTTTGCACATTCCATGGCCTCCCAATTAGCACTTTAAGCCGATGATCTTCATTTGCAAAATTAAATATAAAGACATTTGAAGCTTTAAGCTTTGAGACTCCGAAGCCTTCTTTGAAACTCCAATCGTTACTCAAACACTCTTTAATAAGTCCTGGACTAACTATTGTCTCTCCTAACAACTTACCAACCGATGTGACCTTAGCAGCATTAATAGCATTATCTTCATATGATTCTAATTGTAAAGTGTGAACTACCCAATTAATGTTCTCAACTTCCTCCACTTCTGCATTAGCATCATTAATTGCTTCATATTCATTTGCCATTTTGAGAAAATTAGACAAAAAATTTTAGGGAGCAAAAGCTTGAATTATAATACAAGTAGGAGTTTTGGAAACACAATGAAAGAGAAACAGAGAAAACCTCTAGAGAGCACATTTAACGGATGATAGAATTTGATTACTATAGGAATATACAATTAATTAAGATTCCTCTTCCTCTCCATTAAGCTTTAAAAAAAAAAGATAAATAACATTCATAATCATTTGTATCATTGTTAACAAATAGCAAAAAAAATTTCCAAATAGTTAATGGTAAACATTATATTATTGTGGCACATATTTGATATAAAGGCAATATTAAAACATAAAATTTATTGAAAATTAAATTGATAGAAAGTTTAATAAGCATAAGAAAAGTTTTTAAGAAAAAAGTTTATATTATGAAGAAATATACATTAGAAAGAAATTTACTATATTAGAAAAAAATACAAATATGAAACAATATTAATAATTTGGCTAAAAAATATAACAATAAAAATAGATAATGAAAAGTTATTTTAACTACAAAATTTACCTTTTAAAGAAGTTATTATATTATTAGATTATGAATAAATAAATAAATAAAAATAAAAATTTAAACTTGATTAAATATGTTATCTTCTCCTATTTGAATTGTATTAAATTTATATAATAATTATTATTAGTTTAAGAATAAAAATATTAATAGAAATTTGAATTTTATTTAATATATATTATCTTGTTCTATTTGAATTTTATTAAATTTACCCTATATAAATATGCATAAATAACACACTCTTTATTTTGATATTATTTTTACATATTTCTCTCTCTTATTAATTTGATCATGAAAAACAATTTAAATTTTGATAAGGAAACAAACTGAGGCGGATCTATTCACAATTTTGGCAGTCAAACGACCCTCAATTATTAAAAAATTTTCAAAATTACCATTATTAATATTTCAAAAAGAATTATATACTAATTGATCCATTATTATTTGGAGAAAAATAATAACTTTGAGTATTATATGAAGATTGATTTGTCAAAATCCATATGATTCTTTCATTTGACTTGATTTAAAATTCTAATTTTAATTGATTTGAGTATTCTATGAGAATTGATTTGTCCAAATCCAGTTTATAATTTTTATTTTTTTAGTAATTGATTTTATATTTTAAACTTTATAATAATTTTTATTGAGCTTTATGTAATATATAGTTCTTTTTTTTTATATTGTCTTTCATTTGACCTTAAAAAAAATTCTTAGCACTCCCTTTTTTTGTTATTGACATTCCACTAATATGAAACTATAGAAAAAATGAATGTGAAAACTAACCATTTAATCATAGATGGAGTATCAGTAACAATATGGTGAGAGCTAATAACATCTCCCATTGACCCTCAATTATAAAAATTATAGATGCAACTGCAAACAAATGATACTATTGAATTTTAAATGAAATTGAGACTTAAGATTATGATTCTACGCGTAGGTTACGTAAAAACGATCAGTGAAAAAAATATCATTAAAGATATTAATCTTAATTGATATAAAAGTTATTATTACTATTACTATTATTATTATGTATAATTATAATTATAATAGATAATTTTAAATTAAGATTATAATGAATGTTTATAATATCTTTTTGATAATTTGTAGGATAAAAAAATTTACAAATTTAATATAAAAAAAGATGCTATTAATTGATTGAATTTTAAGATAAGAAAATTGTGTACAGTTTGTAATGGTTCAAACAGATATTGTAACTTAATAAATAGTATAATATATTATTGATTCAAATTATTTATATTATTTATAAATAATAAATAATTTATACTAATAATTCAATTGTAATTATTTGCAAGGACACAATATAATGATTCAGGAATTGCATATCAACAAAATATTCAACTGTAGTGTCAATTTTAAAGTATAAAAAAGCATGTATTAGCATATATATTTATAAAAAAAAATACAATATAATATAAATTTTTAATTTTTGAATTATATATTGTTATTTGATTTATTTTAATTCAATAAAAATATATCAAAATCACATAAATAAAATAAACAACAAGACATTTTAGCAACGTGCGTAGCACGTTCTAAAAAAACTAGTTATTAATAAACTAATATATTATTAATTATAACATAAGAATCTATTTAACAATAGTTTATTATATTTATTCAACAATAATAACTTATATCTAACTTAGATGTTTATATTTATATTAATAAATAACATATCAAATAGCTACAAAAATAGGAATAGGAATAAGAATATTATAATTATTTATTTGTAACAAAATGACCTTTCTCTCCTCTAATAACAATGCCAAGACCAATAAAATTTGAATTAGGGAGAACACTTGCATCCACATTGCAATGAATTTTTCCGTACTTGGAGCTGTCCAACTTGTGTTTTGATGATTTATGACATATTAGTTCACTGGAGATGGGTTTAGAGCTGCTGAAGGTGTGAATTGTTCAATTACAGGTCACTGGGCATTACTGGGCTGCATTGGAGGCTGCTGTCAAGTTGCAGGCTAGGTTGTTATTGCTGGGATGGCGTCGTATGATGCTGGGTGCATTGGTTGGGTGGTACGGTCTATTGATCAAGACGTGTTTGATGTTGCATCTCACTACCTAAATAAAATTACTACACATTTGTGAGAGCAACACCTAACGACATATCATATTCCTCTTGTGATTTAGCACCTTACTAGTCTCGAAAAAATTAAAGAGATAAATTCGAAGCGATATGAGTATCCATCACATTGTTGTTCCATAATTTATTATTTCGAAACTTTTGAATTGTCCAAAATAAGAGACACACTTTTTAATTTAACCATCATGAATAAATTTTAGAAATCAATCATAAAATTTAATAATTTCCAATTGTGGCACCTCAAGATGGAAAAATTTATAAAACTCTTTAGTACAAAGGCACTCAATAAAAAGAATGGTAAGTATGTTTAACACACTCCCAAAGAACACTCACTCCTTATTGTAGATCTTAATTCCAGTAGAAATAATATCTTTACAAACCCTCCATATAAAAGAAAGAATTTTTTATGGTAAATTTAGCTTCCACAACTCCCTCAACCCTTCTCTTCCTACCCTATCTCTCATTATAAACCATATCTCTTAACACTCTATACTCATATTTGGAATTGTATTCCCCATCCTTAGAAAAGTGCCACATAATATAATCAAGCTTGTTAGGTTTAGGAATATAAATGTTCAAAATATTGTTTATGTCTTACTCACAAAACAAACTCTTAAGCAAATTTCTATCCCATGTTCTATTGTCATGATTTATAAGGTCACTCATTCTCATATCTTCACACCCCACAACCAAATCACTAACCACTCTACCATTAAGATTTCCTCTCACCCCAAACCTAAATAGATTCTCCATTTCCTAATCTCCACCTACTACCTAATAAGAGAACACTTTAGTCATCCAAATACTTCTCACTACACTATAAATGGCTTATTGCAACAAATATTTTAGGTGTTGCAGAAAAAATGGAATGTTAGATATGAAAATTATAGTCTAATGTAACATTATATATAAAATGTTGTGATAAATACAACAAATGATGAAAAATGAAAACCTAATGTAATAGTTTATTAAAAGTGTTGCATAACATTTTACCTAATACAACATTATAATAATAGCGTTGTATTGTATATTTGAAGCAAAATGTTGCAATTGCAAAATAATTAAAAAACACCCTAAATTTTTATTTTCCCTCTCTTTTTTGGAGTCAAAATTTCCCCACTTCCTTTGAGAGCCAAAATATTAACATATTATTTTATATTTTATCTATTTATTTTCTTGTCTATTTTTTTTTCTTTCCTTTTCTACATAAATTAATCATTTTCTACTATAAACACATGAGAAAAAAAAAACTAAAACACAACATCCACCCTTCAAAGATAAACCCTAGCTCACCCTCTACCATTACCACTCGTCGTCGACTCCCTTAATCTCCAGACCCAGCCATTTAACCAGAAAATTGCACCCTCTCATTAGCTTTAGGTAGGCTAGAAAATGGTAGCTCCACCTCCACCATAAACGTGATTCCATTCTTTCAACCCCCATACCCAGCTGGGAACCAGTTTAGACCTCTATTTCTGGCGAGCACAAACATATACCTAGTCACCATCATCCTCAAAATATCACGAACTCAGAATGTGATCTCCACCTTCACTTGCTCCATTGAGTTCCGCTCATAAACCCAGAAGTGCCGGTGACTTTAAGACTCGATGCTTCTTCATGGTCAGTTCATTGAAGCTTTTTATGAACTTCTAATTTAAAGGTCCTCTTCTCTTTTACCTCTTTTGTACCTTCAAACTCTGGAACTAATTAAAACTCTCGGTTATTGGTAATTTTTTTTCTTGCTCTTATGAATTTTGATCTCATATGTTTTTTTTGTTGATTCGATTATATGAACTGAAAATTATTTTTATTGGTGTTGATCAAATCTTTGAGCAGTGAGAATTAGATCCTCATTAAAATTGATTAATTTTTTTCAAAAAAAATATGCTGCTCTGGTCCTAATTGTGCATGAATGAGATAGTTGTCAACATTAGATGTTGCCATTATTGACTATAAGGCTAAATGTGTTAGATTCTATTAATTGTTTGGTGCTTCGAAAGTGATGGAAAATGAGAGGAGAGTTATAAAATGACTATTTTTATCTATTTCCTTTTTAACTGGGAACACGAACATAGTTATTAGTTTGCTAGCTGTTATATATATATATATATATATATATTAGGTTTTATGGGCATTTTGAACGAAATTAGGGATTTCGAGCTCTGAAATCATCGGAAGGGTAACTTGATGAAATTGAATACATAAAATCATTATTATTATTGAAAATGATACATAAATTTATTTTAATTAACATATCAGTGAGAAATTCTTTTATATATCTGATAAGTTGCACTAATGATCACTAATTTACAATCTAGTAAGTTAATTTTAGTTTTTTCTATTTATAAATGTTTATATCAAAATATATATTCTCCTAAAGTAAACTTGCATTTTTCTGGTTATTGATCTGAACTATATATGTTATATAGTAATACAAGTATTGCATCAGCAAATTCTCTCACATAGCCAATGTTCTATAAAAAATAATCTCAAGTGAATTACAATAGGGTTACAATGAATCCAGACATTTTAGTTCCCATTATCTCACATATCTAAATCCAACAACCTCAAAACTCCAGCTATCCATTGGCTACACAATTTGATCAACAGCAATAACTAGTTCACTCCACGACACATTTTATGCATTAGGAGCATTCACTTCTACTCTGAGGCTAATCATAATAGGAGGGTGTGAGAAGGCCAAGAATGGAATGAGAAAGGGAATCAGTAAGTGATTCTCTCTTGGTCTATTATAATTTTGATAGATTTATTTATTTATAATAAATTATTACTTTCATGTATAAACTTTAGGATTGAGCTGAAATGTGAAGGAGAGAACTGAAATTGTAGGTCATCCTTTATAAAGATACCAAAGATTAAGTTTTTGATATAATATCTATGGCTATGTTTGGAGGATACAAATTTGGTCAACCTAAGTTTGTTACTAATGCTTTCTTATCTTCTTTTTAGTGCTTTTCTATGCACATTATAGCTAAATTTAGGTATTTTAAATACTAAATCTAAGTTAGATCAATAAGACTATTGCTTTTGAGTTAGCGCAGTATAAAACATTACACGGTGATGAACTTGCATATGACTGTTGCTATGCTGAAATTTTTGTTTGAAGATTGTTTTGATATGATACTGTATTGTAGTTTGCTTATGAATAATTTTATCTTTTTATTAATTTATTTATATTACTTTTTTCAGAATCTCATTTTTATTGCCTATTTATTGCTCAATTTGAGTTATTTGACCTTCTCCCACCCATTTGTGTATGCTATGAATTATTTTTATTTTTTTTATACCTTTTATGTCATTAAGTATAAAATGTTTAAGATGAACTATATTTTCTTTTCTCATTTTTAGAATGTTTCTTGTACTTTTGCATAACAAAGTATCATCATGTTTCATACATGTGAAATATCAGCATGTTTGATTCTCTTTGCTTTTGATGATTAATGTATTTAGGTTAGGGTTGGGATTTGCTATTCTTCCTTCGATTTTTACTATGTGAAATGTATTTAGATATACAGATTAAAATTTGTAAAGGTTTTAATATCACAAAGTATTGGATTCTAAGGTAAAAGAATCATGAGTTGCAATTTTTAGAAATCGAACTCATGGAACATAATTATGTAAGTAAGCATGGCCCTATGTATATTAAATTTGTATGGAATTTATCTTCAGGCTTATTTATGTTAGCAGTGTATGTCCTATAGCTTACACTCAGCATGTGAATGTAAACAAAAACTTAACTAGCTTAAATATATATGTTCTTTAAATGAAAACATTCCTTGTATTGAACGTATATATATCCCTTAAGTATTCTATAAGGAATATATTCTTAAAGAGTTTTAGAATATGAGTGACAGATTACCCTTTATACATATGCTTTAAAGGTTGTTCATGGTCATAGGATTATTGGTAGGGACACTATTAATCTGGAAGACCATCACCTCTGTCGTCATCCATGATAAGTATGAGATACTTATTGGTATGGAGGTAGTGAGTCTCATGCTACAGACATATGATTTCTTGACAACACGTGAGCATACTCATGGTATGATTAAGTTGAACAATGACGTTAAATGATAGCTACATGGGTTATTACCTACTAGTTAATATCACATCATCTAGATCATGCTTGTGCATATAATCCTTAGACTTGAGGTGACACGTTATTTGGTATATTGGTGGCTATAGTTTGTTACTGCTTACATACCAATGCTAGTCATGTATTGGTATGTGGTATGTGATGGCCATAATCAGTGGTATATTGGGATAAGTGTTTAACCAAGAAAGGATTCATTAACTTAGGTAACCAATGAAGGAATCCTATGACTTATGGTTGTTCTTGATATGCAAATCTCTAGCCAGAGTGGATAAGGTTCACTAGAAAGAGTTTCTAGTAGGGACCAAGTTTATCGAGAACTCACACCGGATAGAGGTCATAAGATCTAACATATAGGGTTTGACTATTCCATAACCCTAGCTAAGATTGGGAATCTGTGATGGAGGGATTCGACTGCACTATAATTATGATAAAGAGGTCTATGCAAATGTCAAAGATATGGTCACTAACATTCATTTTCTAATTAGGTAGCCATGACATGTTATGCTAGACGTCACCTGTGACTTATGGAACTATGTGTGTAATTAGGTTAACACACTT
>CAOJBK011298334.1:0-10208 GCA_948294925.1 Codiaeum variegatum | reverse complement strand
AAAAAACTATTTAAAATGATAAGTTAAAATTTTTAACTTAAATTTGTGCTGAATGCAAAAAGTGATCAAATTTTTAGATATTTTTATAAGTTAAAATATATATCACTTATTTAATTAAACACTTAAAATTCAACACTTAATTTTCAGTTTTATCAAATGCCATCTTAGTTTGTTTTTATCAAATATAACAAATATAATTTGTTAATGTTTATAACAGCACGTTCCAGGTTCGATTCTTGGGAGAGGTATGAGATAAAATTGATTTAAACATTAATCTACTCTCCTATTTTTTAAAAATAAAAAATATATAACAAATATAATTAACATATTTTATTTAAACTATACAATATAATATAATAAATAGGAGTAATATTCCTATTTCAGTAGAATTGTTTAATATTTCCTATATCTATTCCACTTATTTTGTTAGGAAATAATTAATTTTAAAATTACTATAACAACTCAATAATTAAGCAGACAAGATTGGGGTAAGCTTTAATCTCACAATTCGATTACATAAATTGATGGCTTCCACAAACAATTTTAGGCCACATTTTCCCATTGTAATAATGTCTATTTATATTATAGTATATTTATATTCCTCTCTTGTCCTTTAGACCATAATTACCATTTTATTTATTTCTTTTTTTTTTAATCAAGATACACTTGATTTTTTCCACTAATTTCTATGCTATGAAATCTACTATTAGTAAATTCCACTAATTTCACCTGCATCTCTTCTAACCTACAATCTTCTTGTTCATAATCATCATCCCCTAATGTGGCTTCTACCTTGAATTGAGTTGAGTAAGTATTTTCTAATACATTACTTTTGTTTAGCACATCCTTCCCCTAATTCTCCATAGACTCCACGAATCTTTCAACTATAAGCTCGAGGGATAAATTCTCTTATGCTCTCCATTCATATCCATTTGGAAAATCATCTTGATAAATGAGTCCATTATTGTAATAATGACTTCTTGAATTTCCCCATTCTTAATTTGGCTAGGAACTCCATTGTTGATATTATCAATCATCCATGGAAAAATTTTTCTAAAAATAAAAACTTAAAATAAACAAAAAGGTAAAATAGAAAAAAAAAGAAACAAAAATAGATGAAAAGAAACAAATATAAACATAAAGACTAGATCAATAGTCGCTATTATATCACTAATATTGCGCACAAGTGTCCCTGGCAATGACACCAAAAACTTGATGTTAGCCGTGAAGCAACACCAAAGGTTTTACAATTTATAAAGCTGGCTGGCTAATTCTACCCTGACTCTATGCAAGTGCACTATCATTTAGGTAGTATAGCAGTAACGAGGTTGATCTACAGATACACTGATGCAAGTACTAGCTCAAACATAAACTATTGTCTGGTTCACACATAATGTTTAATTTATTGATTAAGAACTGAAAATTAAACACCCAAAATGCACGAGTTTCAACCAAAACACAAATGCACGTGTTTGTACTGAAATGCATGCGTGAGTGGCTAAACGCAAATGTTGGCTGCCACATGTCACGTGCTGACCCAGCCCATCAAAACGATCCGTTTTGACTCGATCCAATTCCATTTTTGCTTGAATTTTGATCTGGAATATTTGTAAATTGAATTTTCTCAGAAAAATCTTTTAGAAAATCTGAAATTCATGAAGGCCAAAAAATAAAAAGACAATGAATTTTTCATAAAAATTAAAATACAAAATAGGAACTGAATTGTTTTTACAACAAAGCCCATAATTGGGGTCCAAATACAGTCTACATATTGAAATAGGTAATGCTTCATCCTCCAGCTCAGACTACTCAACTTCCTCCTCCTCCTCGGGATCATCTCATGTACCATGTCGCCTCCGATCTCGTCGACTTCTTAGAATGATAATCTCTGAGAGCGATGTGCTCAAATGGTATATCGCCTTCTTATGGTTATCTACAATGAGTCTGTAGAATGAATCGGGAACCTGCAAGGGTCAGATAGAAATAAAAAACTATCAAATGAAAAGAAACTATTGAGACAAAGGCCAAAAGAACATACCATCTCTGGAAGTTGACTGAAATCCACCCTAGGAACCTACCGCAAATAATCGTGGCTAAAATACATAATGTGGCTAGCGCTTGGCGCATCAGTGTAAGAGACATGGTCATTGATCTAGGATAGCTCATGCCAAGGCTGATCGGTACTAGCTGGTGCACAAGATGAAGAAGCACCCATACAGGAAGAGTTAGAACTATGGTGAGGTGCTCCCTGATGACTCCCTCCACTACGATGCCTCCGTCTCGCAGTTGTAACACCCCCTCTCTGAGCTTTCTCGCACTCAAAATGAAATGAGAGCATCCAAGCCATCAGGCGAGATGTCACGAAGTCTAGATATGAGGCATCCATCAGCAGGTAGTCCTCTCGATGTCTCCTGACTTACTAATAGGCCTGAAGGCACCATACATCTTCTCTCTCATCTGTATAAGAGGGATATCAGGAACAACCATCACCTCGATCAACTGAGCCATCACATGCTCCTTAAGGAAGAACTCTATCAAGGAGGTTAAACCAAGCAAAATCTGCCTCGAGGTGGCAGTAACTCCAACAACATCTGGATCCACACCCCTAAGTTGGATCTTGTGGAAAGGTCTCCAGATGACCTAATGGTACTGAAATGATAATGAATAAGAAATCCATCATTTGGAATAGGTAAAAGTTGTCTGAACATACTTGAGTCAAAGTCACCAAAATGGCTGGTAACCAATAAAAGAGTGGCTATCATGGTAAGGTAGCCAAGACTCCCTCCCTAACAGAAAGGAAAGCTCATCCGCATCATGACATTAGGGGCAATAGCCCCAAAATATGAATAAGACCACAATTGTAATAAGAAAAATAGACAAAATCAGTAAAGTCAACAAGAAACAGATAGAAAAATAACAAAAGGGTAATACTGACCTCCCACACAATAGTAGTCGACAAGATAGCAGGCCAGAATGTATCAGATAAGATGCCCATCCCCACGGCTAGACCGGCTCCAACCCAATCATACTCTCCTAGATCTCCCAGGTCCTCCAGAGAAGTTGGGATCTTCAAATCCATCCAGCCAACCTCATTGTATAGAAATATGGTCGACAGGATGATCAAAATGTAGATCATAGCACATTGATCAACAGTATAGTGTGCTAGGTTCATCTGAGCCAACAGATCCATTAAGTTAGTCCTAGAAATCAGACCATGGGTTTTGCAGGCCAACCACTCCCCTAGTAAGTTACCCAATTTGTGGCTCTGTCGTGACTCCATATCGAAGGAAATTGTCCTCCGCCAAAGCATCCTAGTCAGACATGCCCACTTAAAGGGGGCCATCGTCAGCTCCCCCACCGGTAAATGAGAAGTATTGGTGGTCCAACACCACCTCTCAGCCAAGGCAAAAATCAGGTTCCTATCTGGGGAACAGTCCACATCTAGGCTCAGCCAACCTCCCAAATGCGTTGGAGAAACATGTTGGGAAACAACATCATGAGCAGTCAAGAAAGTAATCATGCGGCCCAAGAGTGATCTACCATTCCTCTGGCAAAAATTTCCATCCTACAGGAACATATTCTAATCTCAGTTTCAATTCCTAGTTTTATTACTAACTCTATTTTGTATTTAACATAAAAATAAAATGCGAGTAAAAATCAATAGCCATGCTGTAAAAAAAAGCGATACAAAAAATAAAGCGGTACAAAAAAACAAAAGACAAATAGAAAATACATACCATAGGGAATCCGAACTAACTCACATGTGCCGGGTGATTCTCCAACAAATTCAGATTTATGGGAGTGTGTGGCTGTGGTCTATCCATCATCAAATGATCAATAGTGTCCCACTCTAGTAGCGACACTACAATAGATGGCTCGTCAGTCGAGTCAGATACTCCGCCGAATAACTCCTCCTCGGTAACACTAAACTGAGGATTATTGACAATGTCATTTAATGGAGGAGCGATGAAAGCTGGAATTGGCTCTCTCTCCAGTGACACACTCAACTGTGCAGATAAGTCTTCCTCCTCTTTGATAATCTCAACATCCAAAAGCTTCTTGCCAAACCAGAAAGGTAGAAGAAGAGAATTTGAAAGTGAAGTGAAGAAATGAGAAATGTGAATGCAAATGAAGTTTCTCAAGTCCTTTTACAAACAAACTTTCAACCACCGCATTAAATGCATTCACAGTTAGTGGTCATATTTCCACAAACATGATAGATAAAGGGGGTAACTATGAATTCTAATTTTTGCACCACTAAATCTAGCTCATTAATACAAGCCCAACAGATCTGACCAGGCTCAAATCGGACTTTAAACAAACTTAGAAAACCTAAAAAACTGAATCGAGTCAGACAGAAGTGGACCCAGAAAATTAGGTCCAGAAACCAAGGCCCAAAACGACACACACACGCATATGTTTGATGGCTCGCGCATGCGTTTCAGGCCTTGCGGATGCATAAGGCCCAAAATGCATGCGTTTTAGGCCTCGCGGACATTTAAGGCCCAAAACGCATATGTTTCAGGGCTCGCGCACACGTAAGGCCCAATATGCACACGTTTTATTTCATAGGGCTTCTTGTACGAATCCTTATAAATTTAATTTTTTAGAATAGTTTCTGGTTCCAGAATTTTTCACTCGTTTTTCTTGAATTTCTCTAACTTTTAGAGCCTAAAAATAGTTTTCCTAAGCCTCCAAACACTCCAAAACGAATAAAAAACTCTAAAATTCTAGTTCAATCACTTCATGGTTTCAGTTCCACACTACAATCGTCACAGTTCCAGTTAGTTCAGACACCTAGTCCTGCCCATTATAGTTCACACATACAGACTCTAGTACTCTCTGAATACAACGGAGACCCTTTCTGGTTTTCTTAAGTTTTCTGATCTGCCAATTCCAAAATCCCACAAACAAAAGGTAGTATTGGTACAATATACTTCTTTTCTCTTAACTACTGATTATTTTAAGCTCTTTAACACTGATTTGAGGCATGTTTATCAAAACTCATTTTTTAATCCCTTTAAATTAAATTAAGGCATGTTTATGGAAAATCAGTTTTTATAAATTAAAATTAACAAAACCCTAAAATGAACTTAGGTAATCACATTCAATATTATTTTTCATTAATCAAAATCAAAATTGATTAATAGTCTAATGGTTAACTATTTTATAAAACTAAAATCGGTTAGCTACCGAACATCAAACCACCCATTGTTATCAGAACAGCCCCCCACCCTTCGCAAGAAGGGAGAACAACATGGGGTTTGATTTCCATTCAATGGGATTCACTAGCAAGCCATTTCATGGCTTTAATTCCAAACTTGTTTCCTTTTTACATTTTCTATGTCAATTTTATTATTTTTGTTGTTATTATTTAGTTCCTTTTTCTATTTTCATTGTGATTTTTTCTATTTCCTTTATTATTGTTGTTTATTGTTATTTTATGTGTGGTTTGTTATTAAAGAATGTATGCTCTTTTCAGATCATATGACTAGAGAGGAGATCGATTGATTTTAATAATTTTCAGATTGTAATTTGCTACTTTCATTTGGGTGATGTGCCTTCCCTAGAACCTGAAGTGGGCTAGAGGAAGGAATCCTGGTCAAATCCTTGTCTTTATCTCTTTATGAGATTTTCATTTGCATCTTAACATGTTCATGCATCCATATTGTATATCTACTCATGCATACATGAAAACTGAATTTTGACCAAAATCACATAATTTTTAAGCCAAAAGATGTTGTGTAAAAAATGATAAAACTATTTTTCTCATAAAATGTTTTCCGGATCACGAATCCCCCAATCCCCTCTGGTTCCAATAAGAACAATTTTTCCAATTGGGTTAAAAATCATTTTTACTAAAAATGGAGTTTTTTTTAAAAAAGGTTTCTTAATCACCATAGAAAAATCATTTTCTTAAAGTATTAGGTGACGACTCTAAGCACTAAACACACCACGTGCACGCCAACAAACATAGGTGAATGCACAAATGTGGGAACCCAGTCACAATCCACAATGCCATGGGCAAGCTGACTCCCAATAGTCAGTTTCCTCAGGCTCAACCAAATCGGAGCTCACAGGCGCGCATGAGAAAATCCAGCGGGCTAGTCAGACGCGGCATCACAATACCCTTTACCCATGATTGACAAGTTGGTAAACTCAATAGCAAGGTATAAGTACCTATCTGCTAGATGTGAAGTAGGGGTATCATCATATCCGAATGGATGTAGAAGATGAAGAGAATACCTCCTTCATCACTGAGAATGGACATATTGTTATGTTTCAATGCCTTTCAGATTAAAAAATGTAGGTGCAACATATCAAAGGCTAGTGAATAAGGTGGTCAATGATCAGCTGGGTAGGAACCTTGAAGCCTACATGGATGATATGGTTGTGAAGAGTATGTGCTTTCAACAACACATTGAGAATTTAAGAGAAGTGTCAGGGATGATGGATTTCTATAAGACGAAGCTGAACCTAGAAAAGTGTGTAATTTTCATCTAAGGCTACCAAGTTAGTGAGAAAGGCAAAGATCCAAACCTAGACAAAGTCAAAGCCATATTGGAGATGAGTCCCCCAAAGAATTCTAAGGAAGTACAAAAGCTGATATGTAGGCTAGTGGCCTTGAATAGGTTCATATTGAAGTTCGGAGAAAAGTACCTGCCACTTTTCAAAATGCTAAGGAAGAATGTCATCTTCGAGTGGACCAAAGACTACCAAAGAGTGATGGATGACCTAAAAGCCTTCTTAGCTTTGGAGTAGATCTTGAGTAGACCTTTACTAGGATAAGAGCTCATCATTTACATCTCTACCTCGCCCCATACTGCCAGCTCAGTGTCAGTCAGAGAAGAAAAGGGAGTTCAGAGGTTGGTTTACTACTTTAACAAGGTGTTACGAAGTGCAAAGTTGAATTATAGTCCACTTGAGAAGTTGGCATACTCCTTAGCATTGTCCTAAAGAAAGTTCAAAGTGTACCTCGAAGCACCCCAAGGAGTAGTCATAATAGAGAAGCCACTACAAAAGATCTTACACAAGCTGGAGCTTTCAGACAAAAGGTAGTGCTGGTTAGTTGAGCTAAAAGGATATAGCCTACAATACTGGCCTTGGTTAGCCATAAAAGCTAAAGCTTTGGACATAGTTGGACCCATCCCAGTGACAATAGGCCAGAAGAAATTTCTCTTAGTAGTAGTTGAGTACTTTACAAAAAGGGTCGAAGTAGAAGCGATGACAACCATCATTGCTGACAACATTATCAAGTTTCTATAGAAAAACATCATTTATAGGTTCGGGGTTTCATACCAATTGGTCAGTGACAATGGGAAGCAATTTGATGATGCCAAGATAAGGGATTTCTGTGGCCTCAATATCAAGTAACACTTCTCATCGGTTTCCCATTCTTAGACAAATGGGAAAACAGAGGTCACAAATTGAACCACTCTACAGGGTTTGAAATGAAGGCTAGAAGCATGCAGAAGGAACTGGGCAAAAGAGTCGTATCACGTATTGTTGGCCTACAAGATAGGGCCGAAGCAGAACAACACCCCCCCTCCCTTTGAGATGTGGAGAAACATTAATACATATAGTTTCCCATTCTTAATATATGAGAACTACTTTGACTTCCTATTGTGATAATTTTTTAGGTGGATTTGAGTCCAAATTTAAATCAAGGAGCCATTCCCACCTCATTTTATTAATTCATACTTTTTGAATTATTTCATGTAGATAGTGTGGGGTCCATTAAGAATGAGAAAAAAAAATTCACGCACAGAGGGCGGTCTCTCCGTGTATTTTTTTCATACATTCAATCATATTTCATTTTATATTTACTAAATATATTATTTCAAAAAATATTCAATGAAACCAATTATAAATTATACTTTTATCTGTTTAAGCAAAAATATTTATTATATTCTTATTAAATATTCAAACAACAAAATAAAAATATTTAAATATTCAAACAACAAAATAAAAATATTCATTTTATATAAAATATTCATTCAATACAACAAAAATATTGATTTTACATAAAAGATTCATCTAGCATTTTTTTTTTTCTAAAAAGGTAGGAGGATGGACTAATGTCCAAATCAATTTTACCTCATACCTCCCCCGAGAATCGAAACTGAAATGTGTAGCAATAATAAAAGATTTATCTAGTATAATTAATCCTTTAACTACTAGAAATATAAATAAAGTTCTTGTTCATTTTGTAAAAAAAAAAAAGGTTATTCATTCCACTTATATATCAATAGTTTTTTTGTATTAAAAAAATTATTATATTGATTTGATTAAAAAGAAAATATCAAATCATTAAAAAAAATTAAAGATTCAATATAATTCCAACTGTTTTAGGATAAGGAAGCAGTTAATCCTATAAAAAAAAGGAAAACTTGAAGATTTTATAAGTGGATAAGGCTCGAGTTTTTTTAATGGCAATTTTTTTAGGTAGACCTGAGTCCAAATTTAAAATATGATCTCCGTCCTACCTCATTTTATTAATTCATTCTTTTTGAGATATCTACTAAGAGTGAGAAAAATTCATGCGCAGCGCATGCACTCTCCCTGTATTTTTTTACATCCAATCATATTTTATTTTATATTTATTAAATATTTTATTTAAAAAAATATTCATTAAATATTTTTTTAATATAAATATTCACCAATTATAAATTATACTTTTATCAGTTTAAGAAAAATATCCATTTTATTCTCATTAGATATTCAATCAGTAAAACATAAATATTAATTTTGTATAAAATATTCATTTTGTATTTTTATCAATTTAAATAAAAATATCAATTTTGTTCTTTTTAAATATTCAATCAGGTAGAAATATTCATTTTGTATAATATATTCATTCAGTACTTTTATCCGTTTAAGCAAAAGTATCCATTATGTTCTTATTAAATATTTAATCAGTAAAACAACAATATTTATTCAGCACAATAAAAATATCAATTTTATATAAAATATTCATCTAACATAATTAATCTTTTAACTATTAGAAATATAGATAAAGTTCTTGTTCATTTTGTATAAAATTTTTATTCGTTTCACTTACATATCTATAATTTTTTGTATTAATAGAATCATTATATTGATTTGATTAAAAAGAAAAAATCAAATCCTTAAAAAAAAAAATTAAAGATACAATAAATTCTTACATTTTTGGGATAATAAAGTAGTAGAACTCATAATAAAAGAAAATTTTGAAGATTTTGTAAGTGGATAAGGTGCATATTTTTTTAACAAGTGAAGTGCGCGTTTTTTTAAATCGGGTCCAGATTTCAATTATAGGCAAAGGTCTATAATATAATGATTTTCCTATTCCTTATTATATTTTAGTTTAGCATGTATTTCTGTTTTCCTTATTATATTTTTGTTTAATATGTAATTCTATTTATAATCACATTGTATGTGATTAATAACCCTTGTTTGGTAAAAATAAATTCCACCAAATTTTATGAAATTCATTTATAAATTCAAATTCATGTGTTTAGTTTAAATGAAAATTTCACTTTAGAATTCTATTGAAGAATGTATTTTAAAATGAATTCTAAATAAAATTCATTTACAAATTTGTTTTTTTTTTTAATAATTAGTATAGTAGTGATCAATTTTAATAATTTAATAAGTTAAAATTTCTAAATAAATTTCTCAATGAAACTGAACCAAACTAAGACTTGGAGGGTTTTTGATAATTCAACTTAATCTCATTCAGCATTTAAAAGTAAAATTTTCAGCACTTGATTATTTTAAATTCATTTGATAGTTTTGAAATAAAAGTTTAAATTAAGTAAAAAAACTACTTATAAAATGATAAGTTAAAACTTTTAATTTAAATTTGTGCTGAATGCAATAAGTGATCAAATTTTTAAGTATTTTTATAATTTAAAATATATATTACTTATTTAATTAAACACTTAAAATTCAACATTTAATTTTCAGTTTTACTAAACGCCACCTTAGTTTGTTTTTATCAAATATAACAAATATAATTTATTAATGTTTACAGCTGCACGTTTCAGGTTCGATTCTCAGAAGAGGTATGAGATAAAATTGATTTAGACATTAATATACTATCCTATCTTTTAAAAATAAAAAATATATAACAAATATAATTAACATATTTTATTTAAACCATACAATATAATATAATAAATAGGAGTAATATTCCTATTTCAGTAGAATTGTTTAATATTTCCTAT
>CAOJBK011298207.1:0-13933 GCA_948294925.1 Codiaeum variegatum | reverse complement strand
GATTGATTGTGATATTCGTTGATATATTGATTTACCATGCAATTTGAGTAATATGAGTCGAAGTCTAGGTAGATTGCTTTAAAAATCAACTTTAGTTTCCTCATTTGATTTGCACGTTTCTTTGAATTTTATTTCGCTTTTATTGTTTTAATTCCTTAGTTATTAAAACCTAAAACTATTGTTGGCTAGAAAATAGACTAGGAGACTGAGTTAGTGCTTGGTTAAACGAATTGGTACGAAATTCCCTTGGGAGAACGATACCGATACTCACCGGTTTTATTACTTGACGCCATACCCTTATTATTGGCTACACCATCAAAGTATGATTGCCACATGCTTTTTTTTTAATGAAAAGGATGTCTTCATTAAGGAATTCAAGTTCTACCCATTAATCATCTATAGGAGCAGTAACTAGTTGATCAACAATAACACTACCCTTAATGGCTCTACTTTTTATGAACTTAAGATCATAGGCCACTAATACAACCATCCATCTGGCATGTTTCTATCAAAGATAAACCTTTCTATAAGGTACTTTTGTGGGCTTTGTCAGCAAGGAAATGAATGTTGTATTCCCCCAAGTAATGTCTCAGTTTGTTACAAACCAATACCAGTGCTAGGCAAAGCTTTTTAATATGATTGTACTTGAGCTCATGTATCAACATCATTCTGCTCAAGTAGTGGATGGAATTCTCTTTATGAGTATTAGGTTCATTTTATACCATCATAGCATCCATAGCCTCATGAGCAATTGATAAATGAGGAGCGGTTGTCCATGCCTAGGTGGATGTACGATGGGCAGATTGAGAAGATACTCTTTGATTTGTTTGAAGGCTTTTTAGTAGTGTTCATTCCATTTCTTAGAAGAATCTTTTTGAGAAGTTTGAAAATTGGACCATAGGTTCTTTTTGAGAAGTTTGAAAATTGGACCACAAGTGATGGCCAACTGGTTGATAAAGTGTCTAATGTATTGAAGGCAACCTAGGAAGCCCCTTATCTCCTTTTCAGTATTAAAAGGTGGCAACTAAAGAATTGCTTTTGATTTGGTAGGACCAATTTCTATTCCTCTCTTACCAAATGTGTGGCTTAGGAATACTCCATATAAGGCTAAGAAAATGCACATAGTAGGGTTGAGTTTCAAGTTTTATTGACAAAGTCTAAAGAAGAACTTCTATAATGCTTATAAGTTTTGTTCGGCTCTTGTACCTTCTATAACCATATCTTAGACATACACTTCCATATCTTTGCTCATCATGTCTTCAAATATGGTTGTTTCCATTCTTTGATAAGTGGCTTATGCATTCTTAAGGCAAAAGTGTATGACCCTATAGCAATAAGTTCCTCATTCGGTGATGAAGGTTGTATTTTCCTTGTCATGGAGGACACCAAAATCTAGTTGTAGACAAGAGCTAGATCAGTCAAAGAAATAATTCAAGAACCAATCAGTTCATCTATTAGCAGGTCGATATAAAGAAGTGGGAAGTCATCTTTTGGACATGTTTTGTTCAAATCTCGATAGTCAACACACATTCAGAGTTTTTCATCCTTCTTAGGCATTAGGACTATGTTTGCAATCTAAGATGGGTAAGTAATTAGCTTGATAAACCTATTGAATAACTGTTTGGCAACTTCTTCTTTGATCAGAAGTGACCATTCGACTTTCATCCATTTGAGCTTTTTCTTGACAGGCTTGCAATCATGGTAGGCTGGGATCTTATGGATGGTGATACTAGGATCAAAACCAATCATGTTGCTAGGCTTCCAGATGAAGCAATCTTTGAATCTTTTGATGCATGATTCGGTGTCAAATGTGTTTGAGCATGCAAATGCAATGAATGTAGTTTTTACTATGTCATGAGTGTCACAATTTATGGGCTCTTTAACAATATCAATTATTTGTTTTTTTTTAAATTTCTTTTTTATAATTGATTAAACTCAGATTCACCAGTTGGAACACTAAAAGGCAATAAAGAAATAAGATTGTAACAAGAAAATTCAATTATATTGTTAATCTCAAAAGGGGATAAGTCCACAGTTTCATCCATTTTGAAATTGAAAGTAAGGGGTACATCAAGGAAGGGTAGGGAAGAGTCAAAGGACTCAAAAATTTTAGACTCTAGCTCAGATTTAGATGTATCAACCTCAGTTGGCTTATCATATTCAACTTCAGATTCTAATAGGAATAGATTCTCTTTAATAGATTAGTTGTTGAGTTTCCTAGTAACAACTTTGATCAAGGTGATAGGGTCAATTTTCTCCTTTTTAGTAGGTAGAAAATCAAACTCTTCAAAAACTCTAGACTCCATAAAATTCTCAGTTTCATCAGTCAAATTATATATGGGTTGGCATTCCTCTAGTAGTAGTTTGACATATGAGAACATTTTAAATCCAGAAATAGTGATGTTAGTCATAGGGAAGACCCATGGTTCAGGAAAGGCATTGAAAGGGTTATATTTTCTTTACTTGAAAAAGTACCCATTCAATGTTCTAAAGTAAAGTCTCATGGGATAGTCATACGGTTCCCCAGCTATTAGTGCAATAGACCATTCTTTGGTTTTAACCCTTTCTTCTTTAATCTCATATTCATTAGGGATGATAGTCCAAAAAAAATGAGGTGTAGAAACTAGATACTCATCAAAAGAATTTGATGTCTAATGGTAGTTACACCTCTCATTGATGTTGAAGTTCTTTAGGAATGGATTGGGAATTGGTTTCGATTTAAGTGATATGATTGCATCACCATCCAAACACTTCTTGTATATAAAGCTAAGTAGGACATTGCCAAAGTCAAAGGATTTTCTCCTTTAAATTGGTCATCCGGTAATGACAACATTAACCTCTCTTACTTTATGTGTGAAATTGTTTTATTAAGAGGTTTTCCTAAACCTTAAAGAGGAGGATGTATGGGAGTCATCTTTAATGTGACCAACATCTATTTTGTCCTCGATCTAGGAGGCAATAGCAATTATGACCGTCAAGTTAGGAAATAATATGTGATCAGTCGGTCTCAATGCAAAGGCATGAGATTTTTTAATATCATATCTATTTATTCAATCTCAGTGGGCCTATTTACCAATTGAGAGGACTTCTTTCTTTTAGCCTCTTGGGTTAACAATGTACTTTTAATGACAATAAAACTAAGGGATTGTTATTTAGATAATGTTGAATCTAAGTGTATTCAAATGGACTTAAGATATTTAGTCACCTGATGAGCTAATCATGTATTAACTAAAGTTGTATCAATCATCAGATGAAAGTTAGACTACCTGATAACTGGATTTACCAATAAGCCATTAGATGTGAAGATTACTGAACAAACCTATCTAAGTCATCTTTACTAGTATATGTTGTTAACCAGATTAGTTTTGTCATATAGTTATGTTTCTTATATTAATATCCTAGCCTAGTAAAATCTATTTTGAAAAATCAAATCATATGATTCATCTTAGAAAAATCCTTTTTGCTAGTTTGCATAGTACATTCCATTTGATGAATGAATATCCACATAGGTTTTACATTAAAAAAAAGCTTTTTAAACAATCACAACGATAATCCTCTGCTCCTTATACAAATTATTTTTCCTTAACAAATAGACTCTGACTTTGCTAACATCTATATGTCAGTCAATCAAAAGCAGCCTTGCAGATACTTGATAGTTTGTTTATTATAAACAAAGTCAACTATAGTAGTTGTTAAAACTTTTTTTATCTTGTTTTTCAATTTATATCTCGTAATAGCTATATTTTTCAATGTCTATAAATACACCCACCATAAATTCAAAAATGTATTGATGAAGAGAAGCGTTCTTTCTCATATTGTTAAAAGGTTTTAAACTTGATGAATTTAACAAGTTCATTTACCTCTTGATCTTGAAAACATCATTATCTCTTCATTTAAGGAAATATTTGATGCATTAAATTCATTTTTCACAGGTTAGTTTGTGCATTCACATATTTATCAAGCTTGAATTCTCATTAAAATCTTTCATCTCTCAAAATTTCTTGTTTGCATTTAAAGTCTTGACCCACATAGGAATTTTGTATTGTTTGCATTTAAAGTCTTGATCCACATAGGAATTTTATAATAACTCTTTTAAATTTCTTTGTATCTTGAAATTAAAGTGTTTAAAGGTTCCAAGCACCTAGTATAAAAGCTTTTACTTGAGTATTGGCGTGTTACTGATAGGATGGTCAGGCATCTAAGAGGGGGTGAATTAGATGATTCTAAAATATTCTTTTCTTTTATTTTTCAAATTAAATCTATTCTTTTGGTAATTAGATGTATGAAAATAGTTTAGCTTTGATAAACATGAAATGATCACTATAGATGCAGTTCTAGATAATTAGATCCAACTGCATCTAAAGAATAACTGAAACTAACTGCACAACTATCTAACTATACTTAGAAGTACTTTGAAGATATCTTCACTAGTCTGCTAGTTAGCATATTAGAAGCACATGTAACTAATCATTTCAGTTAAGTGCTCCCTAAATTTGAATGAAATAGTTAAAGCATAAGAACTATTAGATGCAAAGGTTATTGTAAGAAACATTATTAGATAAGAGAGAACATGATGAGGATCAACAATGATAAATAATAATAAGAGGTACAATAATTTTATCCTAGTTCGATACTAAAACCTACATCCAGTCCTTAAGGATCACACCTTAAGATTTCCACTAAGCACCTCTATTTCAATGGGCTATAGAAAACCCTTTTACAGTAATTAGATGCTAACCCAGATAAGGATCCATTCCTCACCTAATCCCATAGACCTTCATTAGGCATCTGAATAACCTCTCACCTATATCAGGGATAGATGACTCTCACAATATATTCTTAGGGGCAGCTGTGACTCCTCCATACTCAACCTTTAGGCGTGATAGTAACTAAAGGGAGATAAACTTATAGATTTGAAGATCTACAAAATAAAGTGAAAAATACAAACTCCTATATGGATCAACTTTAAAATCTTAAGGAATTTGCATGAGAAAAGAATTTTTGTTTTGATCTCAAATTAAAGATGATGTACAAAAGTAGTTAAACAAATTTTAGATGGAGTTGATGTATGAAAAATTCTTTTCAAATGATGATTGAGAAGTAAATGCTTCAAGAGACAAAAAGAATTTGGAAGTTAAGAGCTTCTCTTGAATTTTTAATTTTAAAAGCTTCTACTCAAATCATCAATGCATGAACTAATCTTCATAAATGAAAGATAAAGCATATTTATAGAGGTTGATGATGAAGGTGGTTTTGAGGGAAAAAATTCAAATTTCAGAAAGAGAAAAGTTTTTAAAATATTTTCATCTCACAACAGCTCTTTCTCTTAGAAAACTGGGTATGTCTGCTTCTGACGTGACCTGTCAGACATACAGATGATTGAAATGACAGACTGTGTTAAATGAACAGTGTCAAAACGGGAAAATAAATCTTAAATGCTTCTGACACATGACCGTTGGATCCAATACTTAAAATAAGATTGTGAAAAGTCATTTTATGTTATTAGATGCAGAATGACAAGTTCTTTTTTCTTCTAAAAGTTAATTTTTGTCCAAAAGGAATTTTATGATATGCATTAGATCACGTATAAAATAATGGGCAAGTAAAAAAGTGATCCATTTAACAATAAGCCTAAATAAAAATTCCTGAAATCTAAGGTACCTAAATCAGAACAAGTCTTCACTTCTGAATCATATTCAAAAAGCGTTAGATGCTCTGGCTTCTGGACAACATTAAGTGGCATACCGTCTAATGAGCATCTGCAACATTTCAAAACATACAACATATTTAGAGTAAAATAGTTTTGTTATCATCAAAATAAGATTGCTAAACTAGTCTAACAAATATAATATAATAAAAAATAGAAATAAATTCATATTTTATTAAACTAAAGTAAGAATTTTAATAGCATTGGCATAACTAATAAATAGGAATAAAAAATGGGTGTACTTTTTTGAATTATTAGTTTTTTCACCTTGTTATGTAAAAATAAATAAATATAAATAGTAGTTAAAAACGTGTGCTTGCATTAAGACTCCAATTAGGAAGATTTTTTTTTTTGAAACCAGAAAGATTTTGTTGTTAGTTAAAATCATAATCAATATGAAAAATTTAGTTACAATCAGAATTGGAAAAATAACTCAATAAATAATATTTTAACAATTGGAAAAATTATTCAATAAATATATTTTAACAAAACATTATTACATTGTATTTTTATGGATATATATAATTAAAGGTTGGATTATGAATATTTGGCTAAGAACAAGTCCAATGGTACTCCTTATCTCACTTTCAATTATATTATTAAAAAAAATTCACTTTTTAATTTTAATTTATCTTGAAATACGTGTATCTTCCAACAATATTCATTATCTCACTCACTATTTAATTTTAATTTTTTTATCAGTTATTAAAAAATTCACTCTTTAATTTTAATTTTTCTATCAGTTATTAAAAATTTTAACACGTGTCTTTAAAAATAAATTATTATTAATATTAATAATTATATATATGCAATACTTCACTCTATTTTCAAAACAAAAAAAAATTCAAGTTTTGTATTTGGCTAAAAAAATTTTAAGTTTTCTAAATATATACAATTATATTTTTCGTTTTTTATTCCAAAGCATAGTCCATTTTGTTTAGGAGCTTTTTTTTTTTTGGCACTTTTTGTATAAGTTTGGATTTTGTTGTGGATGTGAAGTTTTAGATGTGTTTTTGGAAACTTCGTTTTTGAGAATTTAAACGTCTATTTATTTTCCTTATCTAAATTGTAAAAAATATTGAAATCCTAATGTGTAATTAATTAGGATTATTTTTATTTTTAATTATGACTACGTGTCTTTCTAAATAATTATTACTGGCTTACATGAATGAGCAACCAAAAAGTCCCCTGTTTTTCTTGGTTAAAAACCGGAAATTCTCCTACAAGTCTTCCCTCTTTTTTAGGTATAACGAGCAAGTAATTGTTTTCACAATCCAAACAAGCAAATTTGACTTTCTGACAAAAGAAAAAAAAATCCAAAACAAGTAAATAGAATACATTTAAGTTGTGTTTAGTCGGAATTAATAAGTATATTTTTAATATAAATTTATATTTAAAATTTATTTAATTATATTTTATTATATTCAACCAAATATTACTTTAAGATATGTTTAGTAATTAAATAATGTGATTAAAAAAGTGAAAATTAGAATATAAATTATATTTCTTCTTATTCTTCCATGTTCTTTAAGTTTTAAAACTCTAACAATATTTTAAATTTATTATGAACATTTCATTCCAATTCACATTCATTTTTTCTACTAAACAAAATAAAATTTGAAAATAAAATTTTATTTTCATTCTTTACTTCATTATTTCAGCTTACCAAATAATTTATAATAAGTATTATTATTTATTTAATAAAATTTTATAAAAAAATATAATGATATTTATATTAACTTATTTTGAAATTCTATAATTACTTAAATATAACAAAAATTTCACATATAATTATTATTTATCTTATATGAAATTTAAACCCTTTTTTAATAAGTTTTAATAATAAACTTCTAAAAATTAATTATAATATTATAGAAATTAGTAAACACGTTATTAAAATAAAAACCTAGTTTGTTTTAAAAGGAAAAGAAAAGCCTGACCAAAACAAAACCTAATTCCCTATCGTTGTTCTAATACTAGTTTTTAGGGTTCAGGGTTTAGCCCCATTCTCTGCAACCCAACCGAAACAAGGAGGACAAGAACAAGGTAACTCCTTCATCTATTCTTTTTCATTTCGTTTTCTCCTCACCTTTCCTCTGAAATAAGAAAATTTTCTTATTTCTTTTCTTCATCTATTGGACAGAAATTGAAGTATTGAATGTATTGATTCTATGGACTGAAATCGATTTTGTTAATTAGTCTTAACTGAATTTGGGGCAGTTTAGGCACAGACAGAGAAGTGATTTTCCATGGAGACTGAAAACCAGTACGAGGTCGACCTCGGCCATCTCATGGCTTTTGACCCTCATCTCCACTTACCTTCTCTATCTTCTTCCAGGTTTCATCTCCTTTTCCATCTTCATTCTTTACTCAAATAATTTCATTTATTAAATTTGCAGATTAGAGAAGCTAATTCAAACTCTTCAGTTTTAGAAATGAAACATATTTACAAAGTAGTAAGACAGTGAATTTCTACTGAACTATTTTCAAAATTTAACATATATAAGTAGGCATGCAATTGTACTGCTATTTTGGTTTGGAGCAGTTGTCAATTGTTTCTCATTTAACCCTTTTTTTATTATTATTATTATTTGATTTGCGTGTAGGCAGGATTTAGTGAAGGGATGCATGAAAAAGGGTACTGAGCTTGTTCAAGCTATTGCAACAAATCTTTTCAACCTACCTTCAACTGAAAATGTAGATGGTCCACTTGTCAAGTTGCCTCCACCAACTACAAAGTTGCCCAGAGCCAAGCATGTAAGTTGTCCATTCTATTTAGAAAATAATCATATTGATATATAAATCCTTTGATTCCATGCTCAGCTCTACACCTACTTATATAGCTGAAATGAGATAAACCAACATGGAATACTGTTGGCCTAGTTAGTTATGTCTTCAAACCATTTAGCTTCTCAGGAATACTGCTAGCAAGTTGTCTGAGAAATCCATTATCTGTAGCTTCTTAAACTTATTTATTTCTCGAGGGATTGATTCATTAAAGAAGTTGGATTTTAGCGCTAGATTGGAAGTTGTGGAGACGTCCGATGAATTAAGGGGTGTTTCCAACAAAGTTGTTGTATCCTAGTTTCAATAGCATCAAAATTTGAAGCTTTTCCAATCTTGGAAATAACAATTCAAAATGATTGCTATTAAGATCTAGGCTGCTGAAACTATTGACTTTTGCTAGCATTGCAGGAACCAAACCACTTAGGTTATTTCCTGCAACTTTTAGATAACGGAGAGATGTACAATTTGTTAAACTGATTGGTAGAGACCCTGAGGGGTTGTTGCTGGATAAATCTAAGCGCCTCAATGAATTACTTTTTTGGCAGAAAGAGAATGGTGTTGAACCACAAAGTTTATTGCCTGAAAGTGACACATATCTTACTTTCTGAAGTCCTAGTTGTGGTGGTATGTAGCCTGTTAAATTGTTCCCGGACAGACTGATGGCATTCTCTAGAAAGGAAGGGATTGGCCTTTGAAGAAGATCTCCTGCTAAGTTCAGAGTTGTTGGACTGAAATGTGAGCTCATCTGAATTTTTGGTGGGAGATGCCATTGCAGTCTGTTAAAAGAAAGATCCAGGTAGCCCACCTTAGGAACATTGAACAGCCAGGATGGAATCTCTCCAGTCAAGTTGTTATATGGAAAAGGCAAGACCTCAAGTGCAGTTTGATCCGATAAGAAGTCCAGGATGTTTCCTACAATGTTACAAGAACTTAGCTCCAAGATTTGAGGCTGGAAGCTAAAGGGAAAAGTCTGCTGGTCTAATTTTACAGTTAGGTTATTAGATCCAAGACTTACAATCAATGGACTGGAGCTCTTGAAAAAAGAGGTGACTGACTGAATTGTTCTGGTTAACGAGTCAATCTAAGAACTAAGATTGAAATTTTGGTGATGCAATCAGGTAATGTTCCAGATAAATTTTGCTTGACAAAGTAAGAGCTCAGAGAGAGGAAATGTTACAAATTGACTCTGGAATTGTTCCATAAAAAATAAAAAAAAAAATCAGTGCAAACCTTTCTGTCACTTTCATTTTGGGTTTAAGAGAATCTTTATTTCTTTTTTTGGTGCTTGAAATTTCTTGCAAGTGCAATGTTTTATACGATGGGGAGAAAAATCACAGATAATTTGTATAATCTGTGCTAAAAGTATTTTCTGTTAATTTTGCAATTGTTTCTATGCCATCTAGAAGGGACTGCTGTAGATTTGTTTATGGATTGTGGAACTTATTTACATGTTCTTTCCTTTTCTATGTGTGTGTGTGCGTGTGCACATTTATATTTAAATAAATCCCATTTTCATATATATATATATATATTGTTCTTTTGCCCATAGTTATACGTCAATGTTTTACCGCGCAAAATTGCTATTGGTGGTAACTATAACTAGTTATAATAGCTTCCTCCTAACAGTAACTACCGGCAAGAGAAATCTGTATTTGATGCATAGGCATGCTTATCAATTTCTAGGTTGATTGTGATTGGTCTTAAGCATATTCTTGGATGTGCTTACTTAAAGTTTCTTAGTTAAGCATGATTAGCTTTGAGAGAACTAGTTTTGCAACTGTTATTCAGATGGTTCTATGCTAATTAGCTCATAACTTTCTTGAGATGTCAAATATACTTGGTCACTGCTGTGAGATTGCAAGTACCAATGTAAAAGATATTAAGTATAAAAGTCTCCCTTATTTTTTTTAATAAAGCAGTCTCCAAAATTTATATTTTAACAATTGATTTTTTGGAAATTAGCAAAATGGTGCAATTAAAACCTCTTTCGGTTCCATGTCTAATTTGTTATGCAAACAAACAGTAATGACTCAGGACCTCATAATAGTAATTAACAGTAAAATTTTTCTGTTATTCATGAGGTCTTAACATAGTGAAGAAATTTAATGTGACATTTGGTTTTTCATTTTTTTTCTCTTGCATAGTCTTCTTTTATGTGTGTAGCAATTGCAAGATAACAAATTAGCTTATTTGCTATATTTTCAGTTGCCGAAGCCCAAACCTCCTACAAAATGGGAACAATTTGCCCAAGCAAAAGGTGAGTCATCTTAATTGTCATCTGTAACCTGTATTTGAAATAAAAGTTAAATTATCAAAGAGTTTAGGCTATGACATGTGAGCATAATCTATTCAACAAAAACTTCTGTTTGAATTTTGATTCCTTTTGTTCAAAAAACCTCTGCGATTGTTTGATTGATGTTTCTTGCAGGTATAAAGAAACGCAAGAAAGACAAGGTGGTGTGGGATGAACAAACTGGCTCTTGGAAACGTCGTTTTGGATATGATCGTGTTAACGATGATGAAGACATTCCTATCATTGAGGCCAAGATGACTGATGGTATTAATGCTGCAGTTATTTCAGTCATTAAGTCATAGTAAAGAAACCTAATTGTGAATATGGCTTTGAAAACTGTTTTTCTGGAAAAACTAAGAATTTATTTGGAATCTTCAATTACCAATAATTATAAAGAACAAACAGTAGGCATTTAACCAGATAAGCAGCATGATATGATTTAAACATGAGTGATTTCTTTTTTCTGCAGAGCCAGGAGAGGATCCATTTGCCAAGAGAAAAAAAGAGAAGAAGAATAGAGTTGAGAAACAAGAGAAGAATAGGTTACAGAACTTGAAACAAGCTGCCAAAGCTGGTGCTTTGCCAAGGTTTCTCTCTTTCATCAATTCTTTTGGTTTAGGTTTAGCACGTAAATTGTTTCTTCTAAAGCATCACGTTAAGTCATATGTGATACTGTTTCTTGTTTGTGTTGATTAGTAATTGTCAATATTGCATAAAGTAACTGTTAATGATTTTAGCCTTGTAATACTCTCTATTCATTGATGGATTTTGATAGTATGATTAAATGCTGAAGATTGTAATTGCCATCATTTACTTATCTGAGCATATTAATAGTGTCTCTAACTCTTTATTTGCTTGGGATTTCAATTTCAAATGTCCTGAGCTATGATAAACAAGCTAGCTGACATTTTCCTATTTTTCCCTTGATCTAATGTTCAATATCTTTGCCACCTGCAACTTCTAGTCATTTTTCGAGATTCCCCCCCATTTTTCCTTATGTACTTCTCTTTTATCATGTATCATCCATCTGATATCTTACACAACCTTAATGAGTAAAGCATTTACTTTGGACTCATTTCAGTGGTAGCAGCTTAACATATTTCATTACATTTAGGTAGCATTTGATAAATTAACTTATTTCTGCAGCCACATACAGCTAGCTGCTACAGCATTGCCTATAATGGGAACTCAGGCTACTCCTAGGAAGGTTACAAAAGATGATCTAGGAAATGTAGCTGGACTAGCTGCTACTGCAACGGCCAGTGTTGGGAAGTTTGACAAGAAGTTGAAAGGAGAAAAGCCTAATAAAATGCAAGGAAAACATCGCAAGGTTTGAACGTATCTTTGTAGATCCAAAATTCATCAATTATTTCTCCTACATCCCCATTGCAAGCACCAGTAACTTCACTTCTCTGGTCTTTATTCAGTTTCTACCAGTTGTGGAAGGTTCAGGAATTGGTCGACAGGAGAAAGAGCAGACAGACAAAGTTCTAAGCAAATTAATTTTGCAGAATTCGCACGAGATACTTAACATTGACAAGGTATGCTCAACGCATTTGGCAGTTGTCTTTTTCATTGCTATAGCTTGTTTGCAGTAGAGTATAACTTTTACTTCTATGAACTGTGTTTGTGGGAAATAGGCTGTTTCGAAGTACACAGTGAAGAAAGAAAAGAACAGAAAGAATGAAGGAGGGAAATCTTCAACAAGCTCGAGCAAGTTAAAAGCAAAAGGCAAGCCAATGAAAGGCAAGGGCAAATCTAATAAGAAGTCTGTAAAGACAAACAAGAGAAAAGCAAAATGAAACTGATAATCGGCAGTAGCTATTTTGATGTTATAGAATTTTGGCTAAGATATAATGTACTTTTTATGGGGAAGCTGATAGACGTTAATTATTAGATTGTTATTTTTGCTGGCAAAGGTTTACGTATTCGTCAAGTGAGCTTGTTAGCTTAAACTCGTGTCGACTAATGAATTTAACCATTTTGACAAAAAAAAAAAAAAAAAGAAGCGAGGGGAACCTTTTTGTCAGGTATTGCATTAATTTAAAAGGCAACTTAGACGTGGAGTGTATCGTAATGTCATCCGTGTGTCCGGTTCCCATAAGAAATAGATATATGAGACGTGATACATCTTAAATCCGGACCCATCTTTAAATTATCAAATATTCAATCAAAATTGAATCGATATATAAAAAAATATAATATAATTTTATTTATATAATAAAAGTATGTATAAAATATCGATAAAATATATAACATTAATATATTTTAAATAAAAAAATAATATAATATTATACTAAATATATTTTTATTAGTCTAATAAGCTTTATTTAAAATTTTGATACGTAGCAAAGAAATTAATATAAAAATAAATAATTTTTAATTTTATTCAATATGTTAATTATTTTTATATTAAAATTTTATTTATATCAAAATTTAATATATTTAATTAGATAATATTAGTAATTTATAATGTTTAAAATTAATTTTACATATTTAAACTATTTGAATTTATAAATTTTTAATTAAAAAAATTGTCTCTATTTGGCAAAAGAAGGATTGTTGTTGAACTTTAAAATATAATGAAATATATTGACAAATATAATAATCCACGCCAAGACATTAACTGTGAAAAAGATGGATTTTTATTTTGTTTCCTAAATTACTTTTATATTTTCCTTATGATTACAAATTAAACATTATTAACGGTAATTTCATGGGAATGAATTGGGGCGTTTATTGGAAGTTTCATTATATTTTGAACTTTACAGCTAGTATTTCTAAAGGAAAGAGCAAACGATATGTGGTGGTCTAATGGTTGAAGCCATGACAGAGATGCTTTTTTTTTTTGCATCGGAAGGCCTTTTTGCAACGTCCTTATATGCCCCACTTTAGATCCTACTGTTAGACCTTTTTGTAGTGCTTTTGACTAACGTCGGTATAAGCAGGAAAAATGCACCTCAAAACTTGAGGCGTATAAGCGAGAAAAAGGCTCCGCAAGTTTGCATTGCTTTTACAAAGTAATTGCAATGCTTTTTAGCATCTCAAATGAATAAAAGTCCGTACAAAAACACTTTTAAATTGTTTGATACTTTATTTTGAATCAAAATTAAAAAGTAATAAATTATAATAAATTTAATAAAATT
>CAOJBK011298203.1:0-12391 GCA_948294925.1 Codiaeum variegatum | reverse complement strand
AGTTTCATATTCACTATTCGTCTCCTTCTCCAATGGTTTAGAGAGATAAGCTCTCTAAGAGTTAGAGAGAGAAAGTTTCAAATTCACACCAAATTTTGAAAGGAAGTTTAGATTGAAGAATACTTCTTCAATCTTAAACTTATTTTCAATAACAGTTGGGAAAGGAGTATGATGGAGCATCAAGTCCAAAGCAATCCTCAAAGTCTCAAGTTCTTAAGTAAAGAAGCAATAATCAAGCATTTAGGTGATTCCAATGAGAGAAGGATTCAAGCTTATTGAAAAGAGCTAGAGAACAAGCTTTTGGGAAAAGCTCGATATGTCTCAAGATAGAGGCTTCACATTTGGGGAGCTTAACGAATGAGGGTGAAAAGTTTTCATACGTTCTAACCCTTCTTTGTTTCTATTGTGTTTTGCACAACAATTGGAAAGATCATTGATGTTGAATATGGGTCCATATTAGGGTTTAGTAATTTGTTAAAGAGTTTAATGAATATTTAAACCCAACTATGTCAAAAGTGTTTTGGCATGGTAAATGTTTCGAAAAGTTTTGAAAACCAAAAACTAAGTAACATCGGATTTTTGCAAAAATAAATTTTGCATTGGACTGCACTGCTGGAGCAACTGTCCAGCAGCGTTCTATCCAGCAGAGCTAGTGGAGTTGCTGTCTAGCAGCGTTCTGTCCAGTAGAGCTGCTGGATACAACTACTGGAGCTACTGTCCAATAGTGTTGCTAGACAGTGCTGGAATTTCGATTTTTGCTTCCGCTGCGCGACTCCGTATTCGCCCTTCACTTCTAGTGTTCTTCTTTTAATAATAATAATCTTGTTTATGAGATAAGCAGGATTGGTTAATTGAAATGTAAAGGGGGAGAATTTTCCTTTTAAGATTTAAAAGTGAAATTATCTCAATCATCATCAAGGAGAATGTATTTAAGGTAGAAGAAGAGTTCTTCAAGAGTTAAATTTCATCTTTCATAACTTATTTTAAGAAGAATAAGTAAGTCCAAAAGAACCTTAAATTCTCTCACAGATTGAAGGAGTAGCTTGATCCAAAATTGGGAAAACAAGGAGAGGAGGTTCAAGCAAGCCGTTAATTGAAGGGAGGTTTAGCTTTGGTGATGCTTGGTGTGTTTCAAGCTAGAGGCTTCACATTTAGGGAGCTTAATGAAGGAGGGTGAGAGGTATTTTGCTTCTAACTCTTTTTTGTTTACATTGTGTTTTTCACATAAATTTGTGAAAAATCCTTGTTGGGTTATGGTCTGAATTTTAGGTTTAGACATTCTTCAAAGAGTTTAAAAAATGGCTAAACCAACTTTGTTAAAAGAGTTTTAACAAAGAACTATAGTTTTCAAAGTTTTTCAAAATTGAACTGCCAAATTTTCATTTTTGCTTCTGTTGCGCGACTCATAACTTTCTTTAAGTTATTGATCCAATCACTTTATTACAACCTCAGGTGGCTAGTTTGATAAAGCAAATCAGTTCTTTAAATGCCAAAATAGCTCTAGTTGCAGTGGTTCATAATAAGTACGACTATTGTAGGGATATAAGTCATGCAAGTAATGACTGCTATTTAATAAATCTTATAAAACAAGTCACCTCTATAGGAAACCAATTCCAAAGGAGACCAAATAACAACCCATATTCCAACACCTAAAATCCGAGGTGAAGGAATGATCCAAATTTTTCTTAGAGTGGTAATAAAGTGGGGACTTCAAATTTTAGCAATGTTAAGCAATAAGGACTACCGGGATTTCAACACCAACAACCAAAAGATTGTTTGTCCAGTTTTGAATCCAAAATGGACAAATTCATGGAATCTTTGAACAACAAAATGGCCAACCAAAATGAAAGTCAGAAAAGGATGGAAGCCAAGTTCGATCAAATTGCAAATAATCATGACTCTTCCATTCACAATCTAGAGGTCCAGATGGGATAACTTGGCAATGCACTCTCAAATAGAAATAAAGGAAATCTTCTAAGCAACACTTAGCCAAATCCAAGGGAGTTGAAAGATATCACTTTGCGAAGTGGTAATGAATTAGAAACACCATTAAGGAAGCAAGTGGATGATGAAGAGGAGGCTAATCCAAAGCAAGAGGAAACTAAAAAATTTAAACCTTTTGCACCTTCTCCTCTAATGGTTCCTAAAGTGTCATTTCCTCAAAGGTTGAAAAAGCAATGAGACGAGCAACAATTTTCTAGGTTCTTAGAGATTTTTAAGAAGCTTCAAATCAACATTCCACTTGTTGAAGCATTATCTCAAATGCCTCAATATTCAAAGTTCTTAAAGGATCTCATTATGAAGAAAAGAAAGTGGGATGAGAAAAATTGTAGCTTGATCATTATAAGAAAAATTCCAATGAAATTAAAAGACTGGGGGAGTTTTACAATTCCTTGTGTCATACAAAATTTAAAGTTTCCAAGGTGTTTTTGTGATCTTAGTGTTGGAATTAACCTTATGCCTTTATCTTTTTTCAGGAAGATTGGATTGGGAGAAGCAAAGCCAACCCCATTATTATTAAAACTTGCATCGATCCATCAAGGTGTCTTTTGGAGTAATTTAAGATGTGCTTATGAAGGTGGACAAGTTCAGTATTCCAATGGATTGTGTAGTCCTAGACTATGAGTTTAAAAAGATGAAGATTCACTCATCCTTGGTCGACCTTTCCTCAATATGGCTCAAGCCCTGGTAGATGTATATGATGGAAAACTGACCTTGAGATTTGGAGATAAAAGGGTGGACTTCTACATGTCTATAGCTATAAAGCATCCATTTGAACAAGGGTCTTGCATAAGAGTAGATGTCATTGATAAAGGCATTGAAGAAATAAAGGAAGAAGAGTGCAAAATTGAGTAAATTTGGGAAGCAGACCAACAGCTCGAGCAAGCTGATAGCTCTGGAGAGTTGAATATAGAGTTACACAAATTTGAATTTTTGATACGAGACAACAACCCAACCCCACCCTCAATCATTCAACCACCTCAATTGGAGACCAAGCCTCTTCCCTAACATCTGAGATATGCTTTTCTAAAGGAGGGAGTTTTGTTACAAATCATAATCTCAAATAAACTCTCCAAAGAGAAAGAAGAAAGTTTAGTTAAGTTGATTCAGAAAAGAATTCAAGCTATGAGGTGGGATATCTATGATATTAAAGGAATTAGTCCTTCAGTTGTCATGCACAATATTCCTATGGAAGATGGGTTTCAAGCTACAACGATAAGGAAAAGAAGATTCAATCCCAACATGTAGGAGATTGTTAAGAAGGAGTTCAAGGAAGGAGACTCAATCCTCTTGTATAATTAAAGATTGAAGTTATTTCCTGGAAACTTGAAATCAAGATAGAGTGAACCATTTCAAGTTGTTAGAGTATTTTCTCATGGTGCATTAGAGCTTAAAAGTTCAAAAGGGGAAAAGTTTAAAGTTAATGGACAAAGATGCAAAGTTTACTTGGGCAATTTGATGACTAAAGCAAAAGAAACCATCTTTTTGATTGATCCTTGATGATGATCATATCCTTTTGGTCCAGCTAATAAGACATTAAAAAAGCACATCTTAGGAGGCAACCCAAGTCGTTTGTGCTTATTTTATTTTATTTTATTGGCATTTCATTCTTTGAAATTTGATTATTTAGTCAATTTAGGTTTTTAGTCATCATTTTTATGATTATTTTACAATGATGTTAGCAAGATAAAAAAAAAAGGTTAAGATTTTGTTTTAATGTTAATTTTGCAAAAAAAAAAAAAACAAGAAGTCAAAATCAGTGTTGGAAAATCAGCTCAGACAAGCTCTTAGCTCTGGCAAGCTGCAAGACAACACCAATGCCTCTGTCGCAAGCGAGTTGGCTAGCTTTGATGAGCTGTGGACTACCACTGCAATTTCAGGAAAAAAAAATTCTCATTTTTTTCAAAGCTCATTTGAGCATTCTTTTTTTTATTATTTCTCATTACAATGATTTCTTCTATCTTTCTTCTCTCTAAAATCCCTAATTCCATGTCACTCACTCTCTCTCTCTCTCTCTCTCTCTCTCTCTCTCTCTCTAACCGTCTCCACCCAAAATCCTAAACCCAAATCACCCAATTCTCTCCATAATTCTTCTATTTTCCTCCTTTCCTCACCTCCTCCATCACCACAAAAAAACTAAGGTATGTTTTCCAAAATTTTCTTTATTGTTTACTAATTTTTAATTTATTTGTTTATTTATTTTGTTATTGCTCTTTGTTTTAGTGGTAGAGTTTGATTGTTCACATTGGGGACAATGTAATTTATAAGTGTGGGTGTGTGTGTTTATTTTGTGGTGTATTTGTCTCAATGTTTTTAATTTTTCATCGTTCATGGTTTGTGTTATTATTTTTAATAGCTTGTTTGGGTTTGAGTTGTGAGTAATTTAGAGTTAACTATCGATTCTATGGTCATATATAGTTTTCAAAAATTTCTTTGAACCAAAGTTATTTGTCTTGGATAAAATATTTGAGTTTGTTGAAATTGAAATATAGAGAATAAAGTGTTACCTTACTTTTGGAAAGAGTAGTGTTTTTTAGAGAATGTTATGCACAACAGTTTCCTCAAATTGTCTCACCTTTCTTAGAACACACTTTTGCAAACTTTCGAGGCAAAATTTCAAAATTTTCTTGGATAAAGGAAGACGATTTATGCATTGTTTGTGAGCCAAACTCGTTTACCCACCAGTGTTTTAAGTTTATCACTTCGTTACCCTTTTTTAGCCTTCTTAAATTTTTAAACTTTACTTTTATTTGTTAATTGTAACCTATATTATCTCACCTTGTGATTGAGCTAATTATGTAATTTAAGGTAAGGTGAGGACCATATATCATAATTTGTGAATTGGATGGACTGTTTTATCTTGTAAATCATGAATAATTCTCTCTATTGTCATTAAAGCTTTAATTAAGTGTGAGGGAGAACAAGACTTGGAATGAAATGAGTAAAGCTCTTTGAACGTCTTGCTTTTGCATGCCCTCTTTGTATGGTTGTAGGGGAAAAAAGAGAATAAAATAAAATAAAAAATAAAAAGCAAAAGAGAGAATTTGAGGAGAGTCCATTCTAATTCACTTTTCTAATTAAGGGGTCCTAGCTTTACTTTGGTTTGCATAATTTACTCATTTTATGCTATTAAACCTTTTTTCTTTTATTAAGTTAATACCCACTGTTAAGCCCCATTACAACCCTAGTAAATACCTTTTGATCCTTTTTTAATTGAGAATTTTCACTAATGGAGACTGTTTGAAATTGTGTGCCTATGAGAAAAGATGAGAATTTAAATTCATTATCTTATAATTGGCAGCAATTTGATGGTTGTTATTTGGTATGATTGTATCTAATAGGTACTGCAATTTCTTTAAGGTTTAGCAATATGATATTTTGTTGGATGACAATGAATATTACTTGAATTTGGAGTCTAGGTTGAGGATGTAGGTTTAGGAAAGATCTAGTGGACTATATATGTGCTCATTGAATTGATATAGTTGCTCTTGGTTTATGTTTGTTTTTTCTTGAGGAGAAGCAAATGTCTAAGTGTGGGGGAATTTGAAGCGTGTTAATTCTATAAGATTTATTGTTTGTTTAGTTAGGATAATATGATAATTTTTAGTTATTTTATTTCTTTTAATTGTTTTATTGTTATTATGTTTAACGAAGGTATTGGAGGTCGTTTTGTATGTGTATGGATTTATCTGGAAGCAAAAGACTTAAAGGAAAGGTGAAAGACTACATTGGAAAGAATTGAAATTCGAATAAAAGAAGAATTGGAAAGCCTAGTCATAGCTCACCGGAGCTGCGAAATTCCAGACCATACGAATTTCTAACTCTATTTTTGGGTTATTTCGGAAGGGTATTCAAGAGAGGCCCAAAACTAATACATAAGGAGACTTTATTCACTGGATAAAGAGGGGAGGAACCCTAGAAAACTTAGGAGTTAGAAGACTCAAGATTTAGAGAGGAGAGTTGAATATTGAGATATCAAAATTTCATCTCTTCTACCTTGTTCATGATCTTTTCCTTTTGGTATTTGGATTTTTATTTCATTATGCATAGCTAAACTCTTCTAGTTATGAATTAATGCTTGAAGAACGATAATCTCTTGATTTAATTCAATTCCATAATGATGTATGGTGTTTATTATGCTTAATTCTTGGATTTATTTGGCTAATAATTACACGATTTGTGTTATTTTATACATTGAGAGATGGTAGCATAATAAATCTATAAACATCAATTTAGTTAATTGATTGATAAGAGATTATGGTGATTAATTAAATTTCCTTAGGGTTTGGTTGAACTTGGTTTTATACGCCTAGGAAAGATTTAATTAGACAATAGTTAATTAGATTAATTTTAGAATTGTTAAAATTGAGTAAACTAGATTAAATGTTTGAGAGAGTGTAATCAAAATCATTGGATAACTTGGATTGCATCTAGAGAATTGAATTAAAAAGATGAAGAGTTCTAGAGTGTGGATAGTCATTAGTTCATAACATTTCGATTTTTTAAAAAAGGGGCTGAAGAGAGGCCCAAAACTAATACATAAGAGACTTTATTTAGTATAGAAAGGGGGAGAAACCTTGGAAAGCTTAGGAGTAAGAAGAATCAAGATTTGGAGAGGAGAGTTAAAGATACAGAAATCAAAATTTCATCTCTTCTACCTTGTTCATGATCTTTTCCTTTTGGTATTTGGATTTTTATTTCATTATGTGTAGCTAAACTTTTTTAGTTAGGAATTAATGCTTGAAGCACAATAACTCTCTTGATTTAATTCAATTCAATTCCATAATGATATATGGTGTTTATTGTGCTTAATTCTTAGATGTATTTGTCCAATAATTTCATGATTTGTGTTATTCTATACATTGAGAGATGGTAGTATAATAGATCTATAAACATCAGTTTAATTGATTGATTGATAAGAGATTATAGTCATCAATTAAACATCCTTACGGTTTGGTTGAACTTGGTTTTATACGCCCAAGAAAGATTTAATTAGATGAGAGTTAATTAGATTAATTCTAGAATTGTTGAAATTTAGTAAAATAGATTATATGTTCGAAAGAGTGTAATCAAAATCATTGGATAATTTGGATTAGATCTAGAGAATTGAATTGAAAAGATGAAAGATTTCTAGAGTTTGGATAGTCATTAGCTCCTAATGTTTTGATTTTAATTGTTAGTTTCTTTCATAGTATGTATTTTCTTAATAGCTCAACATTCACTTTAATTTATAAGTTTAATTCTTTTTAATCAATATTTAACTTTAAACAAACAAAATGATTCATTAGGTGGATTAACATAGTTCCTGCGGGTACGACATCCTTTCATCTCTGTATTACTTATGGACATCTGTGTGCTTGCGAATTTACCCAACACCTCCTTTTTTCCTGAATGCTCTAATATGAAAATAAGTATTAAAAAATGAACTTTGGCAAGGCATGTGCTTTAATTATTGACCTTGTACAGTATTTTAAACCATGTTCTCCAGTTCAATAGACCATTGCAACATTCGCGTGATGTGAGGCCCAACCTGAACGCCTCAGTGCGCACCTTGAGAATGTTTCGGTCAAGGAAACCACCCTCTTAGGGCGGATTGTGCATTTTGGTTTTTGATTGCTTACATGGCTCTTGCTAGGAAGAACCATAAGGTCTGTTCTAGTGTAAGTGCAAGTGTGATTATGAGTCGCCACTTAATCTTTATAAAAACTTGGGTTTTTAAAAGTGATTAAGAAAATAATTCATTAACTCTATAAAATGTTTATTTTAAGCTAATGGAAAATCAGGTTTTAACCTGCAAACTAAAGTTGGATTCGGAGGCCATGAGTTTGGCTTTAAATAGTTTAGAAAAATGTGAGTTTTCTATTTTTTGGCTAAAATAATTCAGATTCAGTTTAAAAATTCAGTTTCATATGCATGACGTTATAATATGATGAATGAACAACTATAACAAAAATAATATGTTGCATGATAGAATATTCTTGAATGATAGATAATAAAGGCGATGAAAATAAAGAGAATAGTGAAATAAAAGAAATAGCAATAAACAAAATAAAATTTGGAAAAGTAATTGAAAATAAATACAAATAAAAATATATACAGAGATAATCCCTCCTCAAGCCATAAGGTATAGGAAGGGCACACCTGCCCCTTTGAATCAGAAGTAAAATAACAAAAATAACAATGAAAGCAAATAATGATAACAAAACAATAAAAATAAAGCAATAGAAATAATACAATATGAATAAAGAATAAAAGATAATTTCAAACAAAAAATTAAATGAAAAATAGATTTTGGGTTGAAGCTTTTTGGAATAAGGCTTGTTGGCGTATCCCTGTGAATGGGATTCAAATCTCATGTTGTTCTTCTTTCTTGCAAATGATTGGGGGTTGTTAGATAAAAAGTGATTGGTTGGGTGTTTAGAAGCTAATTGATTCTAATGAAAAACAATTAATCAATTAGGTTTTTAGTTGATTCATTTTTTTATTTAAGAAAAATGAATTTGGGTAATAAAAATCCTAGTTCATATTTAAGGATAATTATAAATAAAACAAGAAACAATTCAAAATGGAATTATACCTTGGGTTTTCAACATCTGGGGATTGGCGATTCATACGATTTGATTAGGCTGGAATGTATCTCTATAGTGTTTAGGGTATGATTTAGTGTGAATAATGGCAAAGGTTCAACGTAAGTAATCGGGAGGAAAAAGTCGTTGGGAAATATGCCAAAGGGTCCTTTTTATAAAGGAAAAGTGCTGAAAATTTGAAATTTCAATGCATGAGCAAGGGGGTTACATGTCAGCAGAGGGCTTTGCTCATGAGCAGTGGGCCCCGCTTATAAGTAGTGGGCTCTGCTCATTAGCAGAACCTTCTATGCAAATGCAAAGTGCTTTGATCATGAGCGAAGCCTCTTACTCATGAGCAGAGTGCTTGGGTCGGGTCGAGTCAGTTAAGTCCGGTTTTGTTCGACTCGATTTTGGTTCGACTGATTTCGGTATTTTTACGATTTCAAGCTCATTTTGAGTCTGATTTACGTCCTGTTTGAGTCTGTGGGTTTGCATTGACAGACCGAATCTGATGATATAAAATTGATGGTTCATATCTAAACGTCTCTAGCTTATGGAGGATTCGATTGATTGGTTAATCCGAAGCTACCATCCATTCATGAACTTCTAGGTATATTTTGAATTTTCAATATTTTATTACTTGCAGCAATTTTTCAAGATGAAAATATGATGATATTTTTTTATTCAAGAAAGAAATTGAAGTTTAGAGTCTTACCTTTGGTGAAGATGAAAAATCTTAAAATATTTTCTAACTTTTCTTTCTTTTCTCTTTCTTCTTTTCTAACTACGTTGCATAACTTGAGCACCTCAAAAATAATTGAAGAAAAATAAAAGATTCCATATTAATATGTTATAAAATATAAATTTTGGAAATTTGGGAATAAAAAGGGCCTAGAAAGACCCTAAAAAATTTTCAAAAGACATGACTTAATTCAGGTATCAAATTTGGAAAGCACGGGACGAACTCCGAAATGGTTTCTTAAAATGAATAATGGTATAATGGAAGGTCGAGAACAGAATTAAAAATTGAAGGATTAAGATATTAGTATGCAAGCATATGTATATTAGTCTTTAATATAGAAATATGATAGTTAATCCAAGATTATTTATGTGTATAGAATTTTTAAAGAATTATGAATGTGACATTAGTTGTTGAAACATGTCAAGGCGAGTGTTATTCCTCGCTTTTACTATATTTCCAATAATTATTTTCTTGATATTGTACTTTGATTTGTATTATTTTGTATTGTAATCCTAATCAAATAATCTTGTAACGGATATGTCCAAATTTCCGATTAGGACATCGTTCAAAATTGAAGCCTCCACTGAAATATTTTGTGACTTGACTAATTTAGTTAAATGAATAAACACAAGGAAAATGAGAATTGACGAGTAAAAAAAGAAAATCCTAAACGAACAACTATGAAATAATGACAATACCAGCATGTAAGAATAAAAAACATAACTTGCAATGATAAATTTTAAATATAAATCATTAAGCCAGTATGACCGCAAACTAGTGAATAAGCAAGTACATATGGATGAATGACCAAACATGAACTGATTAATTTATAAGCATGAAATGATGGATATAAATCCATACAACTATGTAAGTTGCAACACTGATTATATGAACACGGGGTAATGGCTATAGTAGAATTAGATCAGTGATACAAAAGATACAGAAAGCCTGTAAGATAAGAGATTAAAACTCCATGAAAGGTTAAATAAGAATAAAATTCACCAATTGTCGAAATAAACAACATTTCGAGTCAAGTAATTATTTATTGAAAAAATTCCAAATAAAGTTTATTCAAGTTTTCTCTCAAATATACAAAGCATTGTTTTAAAATAATATTTCATATTAAAATCTTGTTTTCGAAAAGGATCTTCATAGCTAACTAATTTGTTTTCTCTCTGATTCTCCAATCCACCTATCTTATCCAAAAGAAACAAAAGGCAGAATAAAATATATATAATTTTATTTGCTTACAAAATCCTACTTTGAAATAAATTTATTCACAAAAAACGTAAAGCAAATATTATGTTGTAGTTTTGAAGAATTTTCTTCCATTTCTAACGGTTTAGATTTTCATCAATAAACTTTGAAATTTTCTTTTAGAAATTCTATTAGTTTTCACCATGAGTTTTTTTTTTTGAAACAAATGAGTTTTAAATTTTGGAAATTCATATATATATATATATAGGGCAATATGTGTATTAAATAAAAGAAAAAGATTCAGATTTTCAAATCAAGCTTTTGATATAACCAACAATGGCGTAATTAGAAGTTCAAACTTCTCTGGACTAGATTATAAATTCTAATGACTCTTTACTACTATTTAAAAAAATAAAATAAAAAATTTGTATTTGATTGGTTCTTACAAAAAGTCTATTATTAAATATAAAATGAAAAGTAAACTAATAAAAGAAAGCAAGTTATCTTTTTTTTAAAAAAAAGTTAAAACACAATAATTGATCTGTTGTGTCAATACAATGAAATTGACTAACTTTTTTTTATAAAAGAATGCAATAAAACAAAGTCAAAAATATTCATATATTATGATGTATAAATAGTATTATTAGATTTATTTTGAAAAATGATTTCACAAACCATATTTTTATAATTTTTTATATCATATAATAAAAAAGATAATGGTCTCAATATCACCTCAAAGACCTTAAAGGTTAAAATAGTATAATTGTTTTGAAATGAAGTGAGTATATATTAAGTAGATGTCAATTAAGTGACGAATCCTTATTATTTTATAGATAAATAAATGAAAATCGAAAGAAAATATATATAAAATATTTGGAAAAATAAAAAGCTTATAGGGAAATAAAAGTAATTTATGTAAGGCAAAACCTTCTTTTATGCCACAAAATATATCGGAAATTTCATATTTATCACTTGGTATAAAAACTTTTAAATTAAATATTCATCTAATTGATCTCTTTCATTTTAACTATTGGTCTATCAAACAGTTTCTTGTGCCTAGGTGGCATTTTAATATAGTCATTTATTGATGACTTAATATTCCACTTTAAATGCTATGTAATCACTTTAAAATTTTTAAAAAAATAAATATATTAAAAGATTAAAATACCTTTTTTTTTTTTTAATTTTCTAATTAATGCGATTGATTTCATTCTTTACAGCATTTATGAATGAACTGTAATGCTTTGAAATTTATTTATTTTTCTTATTAATTATTATTGGATAGAAGGAATTACATATAATTAAGCTGGATATATATATGAATCAATTTTCATGTATACGTAAATTAATTACTATACCTTTATACTTTTCCCTGTAAAAACAGTGCAGGATGGTTATTTTTGAACGTTTGTTTTATTCTTTTTTTTTTTTAATTATATCAAATAGATTATATATCAATTTTCTTTGCATATACAGTGAATGCATATTCAATTAGTAAATTTCAATAAATATGGTTGTTTTATATTTTTTTTTTCAATTAAGAAAAATACTAATTTCCTTTTGTTCCAAAATCTTTAATCTCAATTGGAGTATGCATTTCCTCTGTGTAAGATTTTTTTACATTGCATAAATTTGTCTCATTTAGTTAAATTTGAAACTATTATTTTAGACATTGATGCGTCTCAAATTTAGACACACTGTGTTGCGACTGTTCTGGTTGAACTAGAACTGGACCTGCACAGAATAACAGATGGTCAGGGGTGCCGGACGTGTTGTCCGGCGTCAACCCTCCGACGCTTAAGTCAGTGAATGGGGATTTCTAGATGGAACAATATGTAACTATAAGGTTTTAGAGTGAGTTATTCATACCTTGCTTTAGTTGTGA
>CAOJBK011297894.1:0-11348 GCA_948294925.1 Codiaeum variegatum | reverse complement strand
AAAGTTCATCACAAAAATAATATTTGCAAACATGAAGTAATCATTTCCTTTCTTGAAATAATAGGTCAATCCGTAAAATACATAATGTAAGATAATTTGCAATATCAACAAACCACGTGGTTTGTGATACCGTAAATAATTGCTCATCAGGAAATTCCTTTAAATCTTTTATGGGGTTACTCAAAGCAAGCTCATCTTTAGATAAGGAGGGTAACCTAGATAAGTGATTCAGTAACTATATTTTCACTACCCTTCTTATCTCAAATCTTATAAACAAATTCTTACAAAAGTAACACTTACCATATCTATTGAGTTTTAGCATGTTTTTTAGTCAAAAGATATATTAGAGCAGAATGATCAGTATGCACAATGACCTTAAAGACAACTAAATATGCCCTAAATTTGTCTAATGGAAAAATAACAGCAAGCATTTCTATTCCCGTGGCAGTGTAATTCAACTAAGAGCCAGTAAGGATTAAACTTGTATAATATATGACTCTCAAAGACTTATCAACCATATGGCCCAAAATAACCCCCAATGCATAGTTAGATACATCACACATCAATTCAAATGGCAAAGACCTATCGGGGACTACAATGACTGGAGCAGTTGTAAGTTTTTCCTTAAAGGTATGGAAGGCTTCCATGCACTTATCATCAAATTCAAAAGGGACATCTTTCCCTAATAGCCTACATAATGGTTAACTAGTTTTGGAGAAATCCTTAATGAATTTCCTATAAAAACCGGCAAGGCCTAAAAAAGTACTCACCCCCTTCACAAGAGTGGGACAAGGTAAGTTTGTAATAAGATCAATTTTTGCGTTGTCAACCTTCATCCCTTACTAGACACTATGTGACCCAAGACATGTGAGGCCCCATTTGAACAACCTGTAAGATTTCTCAGCATGCCTACGACTTTATAATCGAGGAAACTGACCATGAAGGGTTAGAATGCACTTGGCATCGCAACTTGTTGGCAGGTCTCACATTTATGCACTCCACATGTATCCTTTGGTGTGCACATGTGATGTGAAAGGAGTCGCCACCTAATTGTTAAGAAAAATAGTTTTTTTTTTACGGTGATTAAGAAACCATTAAACTCCAATTTTATGAAAATCATATTATTTACCCAATTTTGGAAAAAAGGATGGCCCTCGAACTAAAGGTTGATTCGGGGATTTGTGATCTCATAAAAACATTTTAGAAAATATTTTCCATTTTATAAACAACTTTTGGCAAAATGTGATTATTAAGTGTGAATTCATTTAATGCAGTAGTTGAGTTTTTTTTCGTCTATAGAAAGAGCTTGGAAGCTCATTTGCTTTCTCTTTCAAATTTCACTCCTGAACTTTCTCTTCTTCTACCTTTCTATTTTGGCGAGTAGTTTTTGGATGATATTAGCTAAAAATATTCAAGGGGAGGAGGATTTAGTGACATTTCTTTCTACATCCTTGGAGGGAGAAGAAATTCCTTTGTTTACCTACCCACAACTCTATGCAACTGAGGAGGAATTACTTGGTGACTTGCCTAACTCGTTTGATGGTCAACCTGATTCTGCAACTGCTATTCTGTTGCCTAAGTGGGATACTATTGATCACTTATTGATATCTCGTGAGGAACCAAATACACCAATGAATGATGATCTTCTGTAGAGTCGCCAAGAGCATTCTAGCTGGCAAGGCTTTCCTGTGGTATTTAGTTTCTCTCTCTTTTCTTTTCTTTTTCATATAGTATTTTTTAGCAAGTTCTATTTATCTTTTCAAACGTGTTTATTTTTAAGCTAAAAAGCAAATTAGAGTGAGAAATAAATAGGAATTGAAATTAACAAGATTGAATTCATACATGTAGAGTTCCACCTTCAATCATGGGGGTGGTAGATCGAGGCTAGATAGAGTGGTCGCTTTCTTATGTAATCATGAGGTTGTGGCTTAGTACATAGCTCTCACTCATCTATTAAGCTAGATGAGTCTGGACATTGATCATTATCTGGATAGAAATTTGATTTTTGCTCTTGCTAAGAGGTGGTGGTAGACGACCAACTCATTCCATTTGCCAGTGAGGCTGATGACCTTGGCCCCCTTTGAATGGGTATGTATGACAAGCATGCATTTTGGGAGGAGGGCCTTTGTCTTTAATACATTTCCATGACCAGAGTATGAGGAGGGAAATTTGATTAGGGATTCCTTATACCATAATTATGCTGGATTAGTTTCTAGGACTAACCTACTTAATCTCTTTGCTCAGATGAATTTAGTGCAGTACTCTATCGATCAGTGTGCTAGAGTCTGCTTACTAATCATCATGTCTACCATATTTTTGTATAATGAGTATGGATGGGTTGATATGAGGATCTTGTGATAGTTACAGAGTTTGGATGATCTTGGTGAGTATGATTGCAGAAGAGCTGCATTGGCTACGACATACCGAGGTATGGGCATTCTGTCCAGAGCAATAGGCCTACTATCTACGGAACTGCCATAGTATGAGAGGTCAATATTTCCATTATTATTATTTTCTAATGCTTTAACCCATATTTTTCCAATTTTTAACTGATTTCCTTATATCTTTGGGCTTTTACTCGTATAAGAGAGATTGCCCCCAAGATCATTCACAGAGATCAGATTACATTCCAAATGGGGAGGAAATGGTGCCAAGAGTATTAGCTTCTGGAGAAGGAAAAATTTACTTTTCATGGTTATAAATGTATTTCTGGCCACAGACATTAAGGTACATTTTGGTAACTTTACCTTTCTTTCTTGACTTTTGACTGCTAACTACCACTTTGTTATTGCCAAGTTACCTAGAGGCCCTTCTACCATATTCAGCTTAGAGAGTAGACATTCTTCCATTTGGTATCACTCTCACCTAGAGGTAGGTCTTCGTAGGCTTGCCCAGTCTAATGGAATTCTTTTTAGAGGCCTTGTGGTAGCCCAATCCACTAAGGAGGGGCTTGCACCCACTGAACCTCTTATATAGACAAGGGAGAGGATGTCTATAGATTTTTAGATCTACTAGAGATTAGGGAGTGCCAGGTAGGATTACTTGATCATGGAGGCTTTGTATCCAGGCTTTGTAGCGACCCATCTAATGATTGGGATGCCCTTATTTCATGCTGGCCAGGATCGAATGCTTGGAGTGGGTATCACGGCTGCTCCGAGATGGAGGCTACATGGTGAGAGTAGCCGCCAGGCTATGCCATAATACAATTCAACTTCTTCGGACATGGGTGTTTCCATGTCCCAAATGCGCACTAGCTCTAGTTAGATGTAGTATGCACTTCCTCACATCACTAACCAGGTCTTCTTCACCTATGCATCGAGTGTCATTCAGGTTCATAATATGGGTTATGGTTACTTGTCAAGAGAGCCTCGAGTAGACTTTTCTCATGTTCTTGATACACTAAGTCCCTTAGCATCATGCTTTTACTGTTGATAGCTTTTGATTTTCTGTCTGTTCTTCGCAGCTTCCTAGTTTAATTCATGTCCAGGGCATTGATGCCTATCAGAGGACAATATACAGCCTGAGCACCACTCTTGCAGAGTTGAGCATATTGAGAAGTCGGAGGGAGTCGAGGATTGTCAAGCGATGTAGCATGCAGGCTGAACCAGAGAAGGATGATGCAAATGAAGCTAAAGATGATGCATAATCCATGATTTGACTATGTTTGGGCCCCAATTGTGGGCGTTGTAAAAATAATTTTTGTTTGTATTTTGAACAATTTGTTAACCTTATGAAAATTCAAAAAATTTTCATTTTTATTTTATGATTTTCTTATTTTGAGCATTGATTTTGCTTGGGGAAATTTGATTTGAAAAATATTTTTAGGCCGAAGACTAAGGGAAAACGGAATTGTCGTAACAGGCTAGGTCAACGTGCAAGTGAACAACACGTGGCAGATAAACACATGCATTTTGCCCACAATGCAGTGTTTGCGCCTAAACACATGGGTTTAGTCTCAAACATGTGCATTTTTCCCTGGCTCACATATTTCCAAACTTTGTTTTTTCTACCTCGATTTTTATGCCACTATAAATAGGGGTACGAAAAATGATTTTTGACTCAAAAAATCACAGAGAAACAAAATTATTTATAGAAAGAGTCAATTTTTTTTTTCATTTTACCCGCAACATGGAACAACCCATTTTCAGTCATGTGATGCATGGCGTGTGCCAAAAACTAGACAAAGTGAATTGAATCAACCTCTAAAAATATGGTATGGAATCTTTACCCACACTTAAGGGTGTTAGGATAGATTAGGAAGTTTTGAATGCCTGTATCTGATTTTGGGACCCTATGGATCAAGTATTCCAATTTGGGGCTGGCATGGATGAGATGTGTCCAACCTTTGAAGTGTTTTCCTTTTTGCTTGGTGCAGACCCCAAGGCTAACATGGCTGATCCAGTTGAGTGGGTAGGCTATTTTAACTCATTCAAGAGGTTGTTGGACTTGAGAACTAAGGCTGCTTCAAGTATGGTAAAGGATGATTTGATGGATTTGCCTACATTGGCCTATATGTTCTAAGAGGAATGAAAGAATGACCCCATTTGGATGGCTTGGAGACTAAATTCCTACACTTTTATACTCACTATGAGCTATATTTAGTTATGATCTTGGCTGAGACACTGCTGAGTCTTGACCATTATTACAGCTCGAGGGATCCTTGGTCCATTAGCCCGATTTTGTTCTAAGTATTAAAAGCCTTTTTGCTTGCCTATTTCTAGCATGTTTTGAGGCTTTATTGACTTGTGTATTTATTTTTAGATTTAGCTAAGAGACCATCTTAAGAACTTTCCTGGACTTGATAAACCAAGTTATTCTGCATCCTGGTAACATTCTCGGAGAATAGCCATCCGGTTTGACATCAAGAGGGACTGGATTAGCTGGTTAATAGAACTGAGTCCTTTAGACTTGCTTTAAAAGCTTAACTGGTACACCATCAAGCAATTTATGCCGAGAAGTCAGGGGTACAAACATGTGTATTTGCTTAGTTTTAAGTATGTGACTTAGTATCAGGCTAGTCGAGTCCTTTGTCATATGGGACATGATCAAGATGTGCTCCTAAATGATCCACTAATTGAAGCAACCTTAGTGAATGATCAGGTAGCCAAAGTTGTTCTCTCCTATTGGATTCGATACTTTAGGAGGCTAATGGTGATCCTAGGTGATGACTATGGTAAGCCTCGTGAGTACCTTGAATGGTGAATTGAGACTAAGGAGAAAGCAAATCGACTTTTTTTTAGAATAAGACTTTCTGTTCTATTTCTTTTTTGGCTTCTGTCTCAAATATCTTGTTTTGGATGCTCCAAAAGATGAATAAGACCTTAATTTTTTATTTTTATTTAAGCTCTATCTTTTTCCTAAGCCACCCTTTTGTGTTTTTAACTTAGTGAGATGCCTTTATTGTTGCCTAGACCGCCTTTTCGATTTTTAGTCTAGCAAGCTGTAGCCTAAATTTTGCCTAAGTCGCCCTTTCAAGTTTTCAACTTAACGAGTTTCATTCTTTTTTTCTGGTTGTTTATTTGTTCTTTTTAACACTTACATGCAATATTAAAGAGCCCAAATGAGAATGGAACAATGATTGATTTATTGAATTTTTTGGACCGTACCCAATGAGGGTTGCCTATGTATCTCCGTACATTGAATTTTGAAAATTTGACTTTAAAATATAACTTATGATTTGGAAAATCAGGTCCACATAGTTCTTATTACAAAAATGATGATTCCTTAATGCATGCTCATACAATAAGAACATTATATGAAGTACTTCTTGAGCTGGTCGAGGTTAGTTAAATGACTGAACTCATTGCCATCGACGTCCATCAGTATGAAGCCTCTGTCTTACATGATCTTCTTGATTATGTATGATCCAATCCAAGGAGATTTGAATTTCCCTCGAGTGTCTAGAGTAACTTGTCTGATTTTTTTTAGGACTAAGTCACCTTCTTAAAGATTTCGACTTCGAACATGTTTTGTTGAAATGCTTTACTAGTCTGATCAGATAGTTCTGAGTGTGGTGGAGCACTTCCATCATTTTCTCATTGATTAAGTTTAGTTGATCATAATTTGGGCTTTTTAAATGACTCTGGCTGTCTAAATTTCCAATTCAATGGGGAGAACTACTTCCATTTCATAGACTAGTGAGTAAAGTGAGCTCTGGTAGCTAATTTATAGGTTGTTTAGCACCTAAGGAGGGTACTTGGAAAATGTAGGTGCCAACCCTTTTGATTATTGATAATCTTTTAAAGCATGTTCTTTAATGCTTCATCAGTCGCTTCAACTATGCCATTGGTCTGAGGTCTATAAGGAGAAGACCTGTGGTGTTCGATCTTTTCCTTCTGAAGGAGAGTGGCCACTTCTTTTTGAAAATGTAGGCCATTATCAATGATGATCTCATATGGAACACCATACCTAGTGATTATGTTTGATTTAATGAACTGGGCCACCTTCTTTGAATCTAGGGTTTGGTAAGGGCTAGCTTCAACCCATATAGTGAAATAGTCAATGAAAACTAGGATGTATTCATGGCCGATAGATGACTTTAGTGAAATCTTACTAGTGACATTGATGGCCCGAGATGAAAAGGTCCAAGGATTGGAGATTGGATTGAGGGGTGAAGAGCAGAGCTTCTAGAGCTTTGTATACTCTTAATACTTAGGACACCTTCGGGAAAACCTTGCACAGTCCCCTTTCAAAGTGAGCAAATAGTAGCCTTAATTCATGATTTTTCATGATAATCCCCATCTATTCAAGTGGGTGCCATCTTTCCCACCATATATTTGTAGGCTTCTTCGTCTGATATGCATCTCAAATGGATGCAATTCCATGCCTTTTTATACAATATAACACATCTGGGAATGCACCCACTAGCCAGTTGCCTTATGGTCCTTCTTTTTTATTTAGGGGCACGTTTAAAATAATCACCTTTTGTGAGATAGCTATAGATGTCCCAATATTATGGTTTCTTTTCAGCTTTTTGAATATTCATACACTGAGCTTGAAAACTTGACTGGCACTTGATGCTTATCAAAATAGGATGAATAATGAACCCATCACATATTTCTATCATAGATGCCAAGGTTATTAGTGCATCGACAAACCAATTCTGAGTTCTTCACAGATAATGGAAGGATAAAGCATCGAAGCTGTTGGCTTACTCTTTGAGGCACTTATGGTAAGGAACCAACTGCTCCTTGATTTTCAATTTTACCAAGGCTTGGAATACAATGAGATTTTAGTCACCTTAAACTTCTAAGTTTTTGATGCCAATCTAGAGAGCTGATTCTAACCCAGATATGCATACTTCATACTCGACTTCATTGGTGGTTACCTCAAAATCCAGTTTGACTTCCAAAGATAAGCTTTCACTAGTGGGTGTAAGGAATGCCATCTCGGCACTGTAACCTTTATGATTGGAGGCTTCATCAAAATACAACGTCCATGTTTCATTTTGTTGAAATAGGACATCCTCATCTGGAAACTCAGGCTCTTGCCAATGATCATCGATTGGGGCATCGACCAGTTGATCGACGATGACATTACCTTGATGGATTTTATTTGAATGTACTTGAGGTCAGAGGCTGCAAAAACTGCCATCCATTTAGCCATTATGCTATCTAAGATAGGCTTCTCTATGAGGTACTTGATCAGACTATGATTAGTGAAGACATGTGTGACATATGTCCCCTGATAGTGCCTCAGTTTGTGACATAGGTAGAGCTCTATGATGTACTTGTACTTGAGCTCATGAGCCCACATCCTTTTTCTCAAGTAATTCATGGAATTCTCCTTATAGGAGCCTTAGGCCTTTTGTGCCAGCATTGCCCCCATGGCTTCATTGGTGACTATTAGGTAGAGTAGTAGAGGTTGACCAGGCCTAAGAGACCGTAGAATTGGAGGGCTCAAGAGGTACTTCTTAATCTATTCAAAGGCTCTCTGACACTCCTCATCCCATTGTTTAGAGGAGTTCTTCTTAAACAGATTAAATATCAATCCACAAGTGTTTGCTAACTAGTGAATGAATCGAATGATGTATTGGAGCTATCCCATAAAGCCTCTTATCTTGTTTAAGGTTTTAGGAGGCGGCATGTCAAGGATAGCTTTGCATTTGGCTAGATCAACTTCAATCCCTTTCTTACTTACCATGTGTTATGTGCAAAATTTTATATATTTTTCCATTACATTTAAGTTGATTTTATGCCCAAAATTTGTGTTTAATGTGTTTTTTGAGTGGTTTTTAGAGAAATTCAGGAATTCATGCAAAGACAAAGTTATTTGATAGTAAGACGGAGTTCCTGAGTGAAAGGAATCACTTGGAGAAAGATTTGGAGTGTTTTGAAGCATTTTATATAGGCACGGACTGTGTGGAACCACCAAGGGGATGTGTGGTGACCCATGCAATTTTCTATGAATAATTGAATATGAAATCATGAGAAATAGAGATTGGCATGGGATAGAGCACGGGCGGTGCGCTGGGCCGTGCTGCCCGTGCTTGCAGCGAAAATCTGACAGTTTTGACACTTTTCAGTGTTTTGAGCATAACTTTAGTTAAAAATTTTCAATTGAAGTGTGTAAGGTATCGTTGTTAAGAAAGAGAGAAAGATCTACAAATCATATGAAGATCAAAAAGTCCAATTCCATCATTTTCTAGCCCAAAAATATCCCCTAATCCAGAAGTATTACCTAGTGCACATTTTATTGGGAGTTTTAAGTGATTTATTTCCTATTCCTATTAGTATTCTTATCTAAACTTAATTTAGTTTTACCCTAGCCCTCAAGGATACACTATATAAAGGGGAAATTAGAAGAGAGACTAGAAAAGTGAGCTGAGGAGATAGATTCTCCACTGTTCTAAATAGAGATTTGTTTTTACATTATTTATCTTAAGTTTTTTATCAATTTAGTTCTTATTAAAGATTGAAGTTGAATCTCTCCTAGGAGATTAGTTTTTTTTTCTTTTAATTGAGGTTTATTCTTAATTTAATTACTTTAATCTTGGGTTTTCTTTGCATTAAGGATTTTATTATGAATTTGTTGAGTTCTAAATCAATCATGAACTAAATTCATTTTTGTCTAGAGATTGAAGCATGAAATAGTACTGATATGATTAATTGATGTGAGTCTTATCATTAGGATTAACCTTGGCTTGATTGAATTGAATTAAAGATTATAAATAATTACTTGATCACCAATTAGTTTAATTAGAGTTTGAATGATGGAGTGAGAGTAGAAGCCTAAACCTAGAATTATTCAATTGAGATTCTAAAACAAAGTGGGTTCATAAGTTGTATTCTTAAATCCTTTTATTGATGCATGTTTTCTCTAGATTACTTCTATGAATATGTTAGCTAGACTAGAATAAGCTCTAGTTGAATGATTGTATTAAGCTTTAAATCATTAAACCTAAGTAATAGAATTAATACTTTAATATCATAAAGGATAGACTATGGATTGCCAATTTCTCTAGACTTGTTCATATTATTGCATACTCATATTCATTGTTTGCTTGTTTTTTTAAATTTAATTGTTTATTTATTTCTCAAATTAAAATCAAAATCTTCTTTACTTTTACTTGCACTTTAAGAAACAATTTAATAAAACTTAACAAACCATAATAATCGATCCTTGATACCTTAGGTTTTCATCCTGTCTTACAATAACCCGTATACTTATGGTCACTATTTGTTAGTGTATTTTAAGACAAATAAGTTATTTATGCCATTGTGAAGGAACTTGATAAAAGAGTTTGCTAGGCATTATTGCTTTGTTTCTTTCTTTAGTTTTTAGTTTCCTATTTCAATTTAATTTAATTTTTTGTATTTTATGAAGGGATGGTGATCTCTTGAAAGAGATATTCTTCCTTTTATTAATAACGTGCATATGATCAAAGCTAAGAATAGAGGACAAGACAATAAGGGAGAGCCATCAGAGATTCAAGATCCACTTGTTGATAATAAAGAGGTTGAGATAATTGATCAACAAAACCAAAGGGATAGAAATCAAATTGATCCACCTAGAATCATGACTAACGATAAAAGATTGATGAAAGAATTTGCTAAGCCAGTCATTGGTATGACTACTTCTTACATCCATTTAGACATAGCTTCTAGAAATTATGAGCTGAATTTTATTCACTAAAACAAGCTGTCATCATTTCATGGGATTGACAATGAGGACCCTCTCAATTTTATTAGATATTTTTATTATATTATTCAAAGCATTCCTTTTTAAGGTCTGACTGAAGATCAATTAAGAATGAGGTGTTTTCCTTATACTTTGAAAGATGTTGCTAAAACTTAGTTAATGACTTTTCCTCCTAATTCTTTGATGATGTGGGTAGAGGTTTAAACCAAAGTTATGCAAAAACTTTACTCCCACCAAAGGACATCTGAGTTATATACAAAGATCGCTACTTCTACTCCGCTGGAAGGAGAGCCTTTCCATAAGGCATGGGAATGCTTCAAGCTATTACAAATCTAATGCCCACATCATCATTATCCTTTGCAACTATTAAATCAATTTTTCTATGATGGAATGACATACGAAAATTAAGGAATAGCAGATAATGCAGTTGGAGGTTCTATGAGTGAGGTTTCCCCTGATGAGGCTTATTAATTATTTGAGACGGTTGGAACTAATTCCCAACAAAAGAGTGTGAGGACTAGGCGAGCCATTACACATAGCAATGACATAGTAACATAAATAGTTGAGCTCACTCGCCAAGTTGAGATGCTAAAAAGGAATGGAAATTCACCACCTAAAGTTCAACAAGTGTGTGGCATGTGTGGTATCTTTGGACATAGTTTGAATATTTATCCTTTTAGTTTGGTTCATGTTTCAAGTGAGTTAGAGGAAGCTCGTGTTTTAGATGGATTCCAACCAAGGGTTCAAAATAATCCTTATTCTAATACATATAGGGTTAGAGAAATCATCCCAATTTTGGTTGTACGCAACAATAACAATAAGGTGAGTCTTCTAATTTTGGAAAAAGGTTATCTAATTTAGAAACTAGTTTGAACGCCTTTATTCAAGCTATTACTCAAGATTAAGAGGTCTCCAATAGAAGATTGGATTTATTTGAGGCATCGATAGTGAGAATCGAAACTCAAGTTGGTCTAGTAGCAACTCAACAATAAGTAAACCAAAGGGGTAGGCTACCTAGAAAACATGAGCATGCTAAGGCTATTTCTATCATTCAGTTGGATCATGATGAAAAAGATGAGGTAATGGTAGAGGTTGAGGTTGACAAAGTGGAAAATTTGGTTGAGAAAAAGGATAAGTGCATAGATTCAGAATTTCAGCTATCAAAGTATGCACCTTTTGCTTTATTTCCCGCATGTCCAATGAAAAAT
>CAOJBK011295986.1:0-12452 GCA_948294925.1 Codiaeum variegatum | reverse complement strand
ATTAAGTTTATCTCTTGATTATTTAATATGAAAATCAATTGTATCACTAGCGTGTTGATTGGTTTATGTTGTTTAAACTTTGCTAGAGATAGATTGTTTAAACCTAGAACACTCAAGAGTTTAATAGGATTGTTGTGTTTGTTAGAGATAGATTCACAAATTCCTAAGGTTTACATATTTTTCATTAGATCTTCATGCTTTTTCTAATTGAATAGGATTAAGAATAGATTCCATCTTATTACTTAGGAATTAAGGGTTTAATTGCTTGAGAAAGATTTAAACCTAGAATTGATGAAAAATCCACTTAATAAGTGCCTTGAATTTTCATTGAGCTGTTGGATGCAATATATTCAAATACAAGTCGAAGTCTATGTAGATTCTCTATTTTATATTTGTTTAATCCTTAGTCTTGAAAGTTCTTGAAGTTATCCCTTAGGTTCAGTTAGGAATTAGGATTTTAATTTTCCATTCTTAATCCGTGATTAATTGTGAACTAGACAATGATTTAAGTTTGAGCTGGTACTTGCTTCAGTGTCTCTGTGGATCGACCTCGTTACTGCTATACTACCCAAACGATAGGTGCACTTGCCTAGAGCCAGGGTAGAATTAGTTGTCGAGCATTATAAATTTTAAAACCCCTGGTGTCGCTTTTAGCGCCCATCAATTAAGCATATTGTCAAAGTATATAAGTTAATATTCTATGAAATTAGATCTTTTTAATTTATAAAATTAATAATTTTATTTAGTTTTGTAATATTTTAAACTTTTATTTTGATGTTAGATTTTTATTAGCTCTTCTAAATTATTGCAACATATACTTTAGTGAGAAAATGTAACATAATTATCATAATGTTATAATATTTTTTAGCAAAAAATCATAGTGTTGCATTAGATGAAATATAATACAACACTTTTAATAGAAAGATGCATTATAATCTAATTTAAACTTTTTATTATAGTTACCACAACACTTTTACATTTTTTTTTTGCATTAGATTGAAATTTTTATATCCAACACACTTTTTTAACTGCAACGCTTTAGATTTTAGTTGGCTTAGACCATTTATGGTATAGTGTGATTCTATTTGTTTCTGGGATTTTAGAAAGTGAAAAAAAAAAAAGATATGTTAAAAGTTCATATTGGTAGTCTTATAATAGCATACATGATCAAGCTAGGAGGAAAACTCGGACATTGTTTAACCAAAAGCAACGTATTGTTATTGTTAAAAAGGCATGTCAAATATAATTGTCGATTATACTTGATTGTGTTTTTCTCCGTTTGAGTAAAAAATGGTTTGTAAGGATTTATCCAGTACATAAGCATTCATGGCATAAATACACACATAATTAAACAAAGAGACTTGCCTAGTTATAGGAAATTAATACTTAGATATACAATGAGCTATCATATTCAACTTCCTATTTACATGAAAAACTACCATATTAGATGCAAGCACCCTATAAAAATATAAAAGAATCATTTCTATGTTATTGAGAGGATAATCGTGATTTTAAAGCTTTAGTACAAAGGAGAGACAATTAAGATCTATTTCATGAACAAATAAGGATTACGTTAAATTTCTTTTATGTTAAGGATTAGTCATTTCGAGGTCATGAAGAATCTGAATTGTAAAAAAAATCTAGGAAATGTTCTTAAGATGATATTGTTTTCTTGCCAATCATAATCAATCAATTAATAAAAATTTTAAAAATACTCTTGGAAACTTCAAATTAATTACTCTTGAAATTTAAAAGATATTGTAAGTGTTGCTGCTTATGAGATGGTAAAAGTTACTATTAAAGATTTTGGTAAAAATTTATTTTCCATAGTCATTGATGAATCTATGGATGGATCAATTAGAGAGCAAATGGAAACTATTTTTTATTATAAAAACATTTTATTAGTCTTATTACTATTCTCTTACTCAAGTCATCTTTGGAGTCTTTATTTACTAAGTATGGCTTGAGTATGTCTAGAATAAGTGGGTAAGGTCATAATGGGGTTACTAACGTGTAAAGAGACTTAGCGGGCATAAAAGTTTAATTTTGAAAGAGAATGAATATGTTATTTTGTATATTGTTTTGCTTTCTAACTCCAATTAGCACTTGTCACAATTTAAAAAAAAAGACACAAGTTGAAATTTGTAGCATCCTAAATTTTGATATTTAAATTTCATAAAATTGTTAACATTTTATTTTAAAGAAAATTTTTTCGATCAATAATATTTTTGATAATTAAAATTTTGATTTAATGGTATTTGTTAATAAATGATTTTAATTAATTTTTTCAGAAATTAATTAAATAAAATGAAATTAAAGTTAATGTAGTAGTAGCAGTTATTATTATTATTGATTTTTTTTTAAAAAAAAAAGAGGATGCAATGAGTCACTTGACATGTGCATCTAGAGAAAAAAACTTACTTAAGTTTGAGTCTGCAATCTCCATTTATATTAGTAACAAAGAGTTAGATTTTTCATTTTCATAGAAAGGAGGAGAAGTGGTTAATTTTTCATGGAAAGAAGGAGAAGTGGTTCAGTTTCTTTACGAAGAAAATAAAAACTTATAAATTTCAATGAATTATTTCGAGGGACTTTGATCTCTGTTTCAAGTGATTTTAATACTATCGTATTCCTTATTTTATAAGCTTTCATAAAATTAATTTTTTGGGAATTAAGGAGATTGTTCTAAAATACCCCATTTTCAAATTTACTAGTTTTCTAATGTAATAATCGATATAATTTTCTGTCCAAACGCTACAGAAAAATTTTCAAAAAATTAAATTTGCATCTATTAGTTTATTGTTGCTCCTTTGATACCAATTTTATCAAAAACTGGCGCCGACGTATAATCAAAGAATAATCAATTATTAGTCGATTATGACCGTGTTTTAATAAATTATTAATTGATTTTTTATAATATGACTATTTGAATATTTATTAGAATTTTTATCTTAGAATTATATTTTTGACCTAATTAAAAGAAAAAAAATATATATATTTAATAATTTAATAATTAAATATCAATTATATAGTCCTTTGTCATAAATTTGTTCGTAGGTCGATAGAATTGACGAGTTAAAATTAAGGATTAGAAAAGATTTATTGAGCTAATTGAGCTATTAAGATGAGTTTATGAAGTAAATCAATGCATGGTAACCACCAAATATTATTTGATATTGCATTTTATTTGATTTACCTGAAATACAATCCTTAATATAGAATCTGGTTAATACGTTCATCCATTTTGATGGCCCTATTCATTTTATTGATATTTTATCAATTTGAATTATTTATTATATTGATTATTTACTATTGACCTTTGATAATTTGAATTGAAACTCATTGGATTGATTGTTATTTAAGACTATTAGGGCCTAAATTGTTATTTGATTATCTTCCAAGCTTTAACGTAGCTCTGGACTATGATTATATGATAGAACACACATACTAGCAGGGGGTAAAACTACTAGATTGTGTGCACCAGTGGCTAAACTGATACAGTTGGGTTTAACAATGTCCTACCTGGAGATGATTGATGACTGTAGGCGTATACTAAGCTAAGTATATGCATTGGAGGACATAATGGGGATAGCGGTGTAGTCCCACCCATATGTGTCCAGATTGATTGATTGTCGATCGAGTTTGTCTATGTGATTTATTCAATGCCATTTCCTCCGGCATATACTATTTTATTTTCACCTTATATTTTTATTATGATATTTCTTTATGTAGCCCCTAAGTCTTGATATATTTCATAGACTCACTGAGATGAAAGCTCACATCATTATTTTTTGATATTTCGGGTACTATAGTAAAGAGAGACACGCCTAGTTCAGATTGAGCTTCTTTACCATCCCTCCCTCTCAAGAAGTAATGTATATATTATTTAATTGGTTGTCAATGTTTATCTATGTGTGTTTGTAATCTAGTTGATCCGTAGTATTTGCTGGATTTGAATTTCTAATGATATATGTTTGGGTTATGAACATATATATAGTTTTATATGAGTTGTTGATATTGGAGACTCGGGAGGAGTCATTTGAGTTTGAGTTCAGAATATGGTTATTTATAGAAGTGTTTGATCTATTTGTTTACAGGAGGTTATATCCTAGTTTTAGAGGGAACTTTGGTGAAGTTTCGATAGAAACCTAAGATTTATTAAATAATATGTATGTTTAGTTATGATCATGGGTTAATTATAGGTTAAGTGGGTTCTATGAGCTTACAATGGTCTTAAACTTACCCTTGCCCTAGGACTATCATACTTCAGAAATTGGGGTGTGACAAAGATGATATCAGAGTATAAGTTTATAAATAAGTTAATTAGGAAAAACTATGAAGCATAAGTTCTACATGTCATTGTGTTTTCTTTATTTGATCAGCTTATATTGGTTGTTGGTATCTAAACTTATCTTGCTTCTTTGTTTTCAGCATATGGATCTACTCCACTACCCAGTCGAGGGAGAGACCAAGGTCACCCAAGATAGAATATTAATCTTAAGGAAGAATTAGTAAATAGAGCTAAGGTTGGTACAGCTCCACCTCCTCCACTGCCTCCTATACCTCAAATAAATGCAATTGCATTTCTTCAGTGAGTGGTGCAACTCCAGTAAGAAAATGAAATGTTACATCAACAGTAAAATCAATAAAGGCAACAACATGCTCCTCATGTTCCAACAGTATCTACTATCCCTGTAGCTCTAATAGTACATATTGCCCCTGCAGTTCCATTAACACTACTTGTCCCACCAGTAGTTCTCCCTCTACCACCTGTAGCACGAGAAGTGTGGGATGTAAGTTATGATAAATTTCTAAAGCAAAAGCCATTATAATATCGGGATGATGGGGATCCTACATAGTTCTTAGAAGATTCGGAGGATAAAATTCAAATTACAAGTATTTCTGATTGAAAAGCCATAGTGTATGCCGCATACTTAATGAAAGAAACTGCTAAAGACTGGTTTAGAAGGAGTATTGCTCCATTACTTTGGGGAAATGTTGAAATCTCATGGGGAAGTTTCAAAGAAATGGTTATGAATTCTTTCATCCTAGAAAGTGTGAGAATGGCTTGAGCCCGAGAATTTGAAAGATTGGAATAGACTCCTGAGATGACAGTTTCAAAGTATGATAAGAAGTTTATCAGGCTGAGCAAGTTTTCACCGACCTTAGTGTCTGATGAGGCCATTCGGATTCAACAATTCAAAATGGGATTAATTATTCATATTTACAAAATTCTTGTTTCACAGAATTTCTCAACATACTCTGAAGTGGTTGATAAAGATCTAATGATTGAAGAAAGGGAAATGGAAGTCATGGCTATGAGAGAACAAAGTAAAAGAGCTAGAACATAAAGTTCATTGAAGCATGATAAGAGTGACAGTGGGGTGAAAAATGTTCCTATAGTCAATTACCATGCAAGAAGTTAACCAGATAGTGTACAGTCCAGAAAGAGTACTTCTATGTCAATTTCTCAGATGAGTGGTAGTGTATATCCATCTACTCCTACCGGAGCCCCTGCTCTACCTTGTTCCATTTGTGGGAAAATGCATAAAGGAATATGTTACTACAAGACTAGTGCCTATTTTAGTTGTGGAAAACCAAGGCACTTTATGAGAGACTATCCATATGGTTTTGTAAATGGACCACAGATTTCACAGCCCACTATTCAGATGGAAAGGATGGGCATTACACCATCAGGTAGAGGTAATGATGGTAGAGGTACAAGAATGGGTAGGAATTCTAGACAAACACTAAGTCAGCCATCAAGCCAAGCTCCTCAAGGTAGAGGTTGAGGAAGAGAATTTTCCTTGACACAGAGTGAAGCCCAAGGGTCCAACACCATGATTACATGTACTTTACCTATTCAGATTGTTGATGCTCGAGTTTTATTTGACTTTAGGGCTACATATTCATTCATTTCTCCTTCTTTCACTAAAAGAATCTCTATTATTTGTGAATTACTTGCAAGTCCATTGATTGTTGCTACTCCTTTGAAAGAGGAAGTGTTAGCCCAAAATGTCTTTCCTGCTTGCAAAGTGGGAATCTCTAGTAAAATCTTAGAACCTGATTTGATCGAATTATCGATTTTAGAATTTGATGTCATTTTGGACATGGATTGGCTATCCAAATATTTTGCTACTCTTGATTATGATAATAAGAAGGTAGTGTTTCACCCTCCTTCTGGGGAAGTATTTGAATTTTTAGAGGATAGGAGTGAAGTTCCTTACGACCTGATCCAAGCCATTGGGGCTATGAAGCTTCTACGGAAGGGATTCCAGGGAAATTTGGCATATGTTAAGAATGATAATGTGGAAGTTATAGGGATGGAGAAAATTTTGGTAGTTAATGAATTTTTGAATTTATTTCCTGAAGAACTTCTAGGGTTATCACCTGAAAGAGAGATTGAGTTCTCGATTGAAGTGGCACCGGGAACTGATCCAATTTCCATTACTTCATATCATATAGCTCCAGTTGAGTTGAAAGAATTAAAGACACAGTTGCAAGATTTGCATGATAAAGGATTTATTCACCCCTGTGTTTCACCTTGGGGTGCATCAATTCTATTCGTTAAAAAGAAAGATGGAATTATGTGACTATGTATCGACTATCGATAACTCAATAACGTCACTGTTCGAAATAAATATCCTCTTCCTCAGATAGATAACTTATTTGACTAGTTGCAGGGGGCGAGTCATTTTTCTAAAATATGTTTGAGATCAAGCTATCATCAACTAAGAATTCCAAAGGAAGATGTGCCTAAGATAACATTCCAAACCAGATATGGCCATTATGAGTTCTTAGTGTTGCCTTTTGGGCTAACAAATGCTCATGCTGCTTTGATGGATTTGATGAATTGGGTCTTAAGCCCTATTTGGATAAGTTTGTCATTGTTTTTATTGATGGCATTCTTATTTACTCAAAAAGTCGAGAAGAACATGAAGAGCATCTCCAAACTATCTTATAGACTTTAAGGAAGCATCAATTATATGCCAAATTCTCAAAATGTGAATTTTGGTTTGATAAAGTTTTCTTCTTAAGGCATGTGATCAGTAAGTATGGACTCCAAGTTGATCCAAAGAAAGTTAAGGCAATTCTCAATTAGCTTAGACCAACTAATGTGACTGAAATTAGAAGTTTTCTGGGTTTTGCTGGCTATTATCGGAGATTTGTTAAAGATTTCTCTAAGATAGCTACTCCTTTGACCAAACTCACCTAGAAATAGGTAAAGTATTAATGGTCTGATGAATGTGAAGAGAGCTTTCAAATGCTTAAAACTTGTCTCACTAGTGCACCAATACTAGCACTTCCTTCTGAAAAAAAGGAATACACAGTTTATTATGTGCAATAATAGTGGGACTTGGATGTGTGTTAATGCAACATGGGAATGTGATAGCCTATGCTTCTAGATAGCTAAAGAAGCATGAGTTGAATTATCCGACCCATGATCTGGAAATGGCTGCTATAGTGTTTGCTCTGAAAATTTGGAGACACTATCTTTGTGGTGAGAAATGTGAAATTTACACAGATCACAAGAGCTTAAAGTATATCTTTGAGCAAAAATATCTGAACATTAGGCAAAGATGATGGATGGAGTTACTTAAAGACTATGATTGTGAAATCTTATTCCATCTAGGGAAAGCTAATGTGGTAGTTGACGCTTTAAGCCATAAATCAACAGAAAGTTTACTGTATATTCAAATGTATAAGAGATCACTGACAAAGGAGATGCAGAGTTTGTATATTCTAGGAATTCAATTTGAGGTGACTGATTTTAGAGTTTTATTAGCTCATTTTCAAGATCAAATCAAAGATGCACAAGATAAAGATCCTCAACTATTGAAGTTGAAAAATAATATTGAAGCTAAAAGAGCTTCTGGATTGACTGTTGAAAATGGTATACTGAAATATGGCACCCGATTATGTGTTCCTGCAGTTGATGGCTTGCAAGAACAAATTATGAAGAAAGCTCATTATACCACTAATAATGTACATGCAGGTGTAACTAAAATGTATCATGATCTTAAGAATTCCTATTGGTGGAGTGGTTGAAGAAAGATGTGACAGAATTTGTAGCTAAATGCCTAACATGTCAATAAGTCGAGTTCGAACACCAGAAGCCTTCCAAATCACTTCAGTAGTTGATATTGCCATAATGGAAATAGGAGAGAATCACTATGGATTTTGTGGCCGGATTACCAAAAATTTCTGGTAGTCATGACTTAATATGGGTGATTGTTGATCGATTGACCAAGTCAGTTCACTTTCTTCCTGTTAAAACTACTTACTCAGCTTCTCAATATGCTCAGTTATGTATTGATGAAATTTTGCATCTTCATGGAGTTTCAATTTCCATTATTTATGATAAAGGACCACAATTCATATCAAGATTTTGGCAGAAATTGCAAGAATCTCTAGGAACCCAACTAGACTTCAGCACTGCATTTCATCCTCAGATGGATGGACAATTAGAAAGAACCATCTAAATGTTAGAGGATATACTGAGAATGTGTATTATGGATTTTGGAGGCAACTGGGATAAACATTTTTCATTGATCGAATTTGCTTACAATAACAGCTACTGCAGTACGAAGAAGAAATTATTATTATTATTATTATTATTATTATTATTATTATTATTATTATTATTATTATTATTAAGGAGAATAAGAAGAAGAAGAAATTACAAAAAAAAAAAAAAGGAAGAGAGGAGGTAATGAGGCACGTGACATGTGCATTTAGAAAAAAAAAACCTAAGTTTGAGTCGGCAACCTCCATATATATTAGTAACAAATGGACAAATTTTTCATAGAAAGGAGAAGAAGTGGTTCAGTTTCTTTACGAAGAAAATAAAAACTAATAAATTTCAACGAATTGTGCAAGCGACTCCGATCTCTGTTTTAAGCGATTTTGGTACCATCGTATTTCTTATTTTATAAGCTTTCATAAAATTAATTTTTTGCAAATTAAGGATATTATTATAAAATATTCCATTTTCAAAATTACTACTTTTCTAATGTAATAATTAATATAATTGTTTGTCAAAACGGTGCAGAAAATTTTTCGAAAAATTAAATTTGCATCGGTTATTTTATTACAGTTTCGTTGATACCAATTTTATTGAAAGCCGACATCGGCAAATAATTAGTTATTAGATGATTATTAATGTATTTTAATCAATTATTAATTGATTTTTATAATATGACTATTTGAATATTTATTAGAATTTTTATCTTATAATTATATTTTTGATCTAATTAAAAGAAAAATATTATATATGTAATAATTTAATTATTAATTATCAATTATATAGTAATTTGTCATAAATTTGTTCGTAGGTCAATTGAATTGACGAGTTAAAATTAAGTATTAGAAACAACTTATTGAGCTAATTAAGCTATTAAGATAAGTTTATGAAGTAAATCAATGCATGATAACCACCAAATATTTTTTGATATTGAATTTGATTTGATTTACCTAAAATATAATCCTTAATATAGAATCTGGTTAATACGTTCGTCCATTTTGATGGTCTTATTCATTCGATTGATATTTTATCGATTTGAATTTATTATATTGATTATTTACTATTGACCTTTGATAATTTGAATTGAAACTCATTGGATTAATTATTATTTGAGACCATTGGCGTTTAAATTGTTATTTGATTATCTTACCAAGCTTTAACAAAGCTATGGACTATGATTATATGACAAAACATCCGTACTAGTAAGGAGTGAAACTACTAGACTGTGTGCACCAATGACTGAACTGATACAGTCTAGTTTATCAATGTCCTACCTGGAGAGGACTGATGACTCTGGGCATAAACTAGGCCAAGTATACGTATTGGAGGACACAATGGGGATTGTGGTGTAGTCCCACCCATATGTGTTCAGATTGATTGATTGTCGACTAAGTTCTGTCTATATGATTTATTTGATGCAATTTCTTCTGGCATATGCTATTTTACTGTCACCTTATATTTTTATTATGATATTTCTTTTATGCAGCCCTCAAGTCTTGGTATATTTCATAGACTGACTGAGATGAAAGCTCACATCATTATTTTCTGATATTTCAGATACTAGAGTAAAGAGAGACCCGCCTAGATTAGATTAATCTTCATTACCATCCCTCCCTCTCAAGAAGCAATGTATATATTGTTTAATTGGTTGTCAATATATATCTATATGTGTTTGTAATCTAGTTGCTCCGTAGTATTTGTTGGATTTGAATTTCTGTTGATATATGTTTGGGTTACGAACATATATATTATTTGATATGAATTATTGATATTGGAGACTCAAGAGGACTCATTTGAGTTTGAGTTGAGAATGTGGTTATTTATAGAAATGTTTAATATATTATTTACAGGAGGTTATATCCTAGTTATAGATGTAACTTTGCCGAAATTTTGACAGAAACCTAAGATTTATTAAATAATATGTATGTTTAGTTATGATCCTAGGTTAATTATAGGTTAAGTGGGTTCTATGGGCTTACGACAATCTTAAACTTACCATTTCTTTAGGATCATCATACTTCAGAAATTGGGGTGTGATAAAATTACTTTACTCTTTATTTTAATTACTAATTATCAAATGTAGTTTGAGGATCATGTAAACATCGAGATTTGTTTAGAGAGACAAAATAGCCAGGTTATAGAGGAATTAGAAATCCGTGAAATATCTACTAGGTATGGTTTGAATCAAGAGATTTATTTGACAATGGTTGGGGATACTCAGTAAGGTTCATCCTATAATACAATACTTTGATTGATCACTTTGTTTTCCCCTATTGTTGACGTGCTTAAAACTATTGAGTAAGATGAAACTTCACAGCCACGATCTAAAGCACTTGCTTTGATAAATTCAATACAATCATTTGCACTTATTTTTATTTTGCATCTAATGAAATTACTAATGAGTTATCTAAGTCTATATGAATGCATGATCAAAATATGATAAATGTAATGTCCAAGAAAAGACTACAGGTAGTTAGAGATAATGGGTGAGTTTCTAATGTGGAAGCATTCTCAGTTAAAGATATTGATTAAAACTTTTTATTATTAAATATTGTATTTTTTATACTATACTTGATTTTAATAAAAATATCTTATTTATAAATTTATTTTATGTAATCTTTTAATATTTCCTAGTTGAATAATTATTCTAATTAAAATTAGATTAGATTTTATAATTAGGATTAGATTAGTTTCCTATTTGGAATTAAATTAATTTTTTTATTAGGATTTTCCTACTTGAGATTAGATTTTTAATTTTCTATGAATGTAAGCCTTAGTGTTCTTTTTGAAATTAGTTTTTTAGATTAATAAGAAATTGTTTGAGTAATTGTCTCCTATTTTCTTACTTTTGGTACTTTTTTACGAAATCAACTAATTTGAATGTCTAATTCTTGGTATTCATAGAAAGGATAATGTTCAATTTTTACCATAATGTTTACTATGTATAACACATCACCCCTAAACATTTTCAATAGATCAATTAAGCCTCTAACATTATAAAAAATGATGTAGATTAGCACAACGCCGTTAATGGGACCCAATTTTGATGAAGTGGCACGTCGAGAGCAATACACATCAACATGTCACTTCATCAAAAATGGGTGCCACATCATCAAAATGGGTCCCATTAATGGAAAAGTGCTAATCTGCACCATTTTTGTAACGTCAGGGGCTTCATTGATCCTTCGAAAATGTTTGAGGGTAATGTGGTATACCTTATTAACATTAGGGGTCAAAATTGAATTTTATCTTAACAAATAATAAATAGGTCTTGGAATATCACTTTCTACATTTGTGTATGAATCAAACGACCTATAATAATTACTTTATTATACTTGAGTGTAAATCAATAAGTTCGATAATTATCTATATTTTCTTGTTTATTCTACTACATCGATTTAGTATTAAAGTCGAATGATCATTGCGCTCATTCTCCATGGATGTGGAAACATTCAAAATTTTCAATCTTGTTGGCAAAGAAATTCTACCATATGTTAACTAAGATTTACCTCCAATTTATGATGATGAGTTGTTTGATGAAATCAATCACCAAATTTGTTATTATTATTATGAATATCCATTTTTATGTTTTTATTTTGGGTGTCTAATTTTTATTTCATAAGAAAATCTTTTGCACATGCTTTTGTATTTAATGATATCGAGCATCATTGATGACAATTATTACAAAAGTTGAAAATTTTAAAGTGTTGAGTGAATTTCTTCAAATAATAATGAACACCATATTATCTCAAATTCGAGGGAAAGTTCTTTTCAACGTCGAATTCGATGGCAAATTCTTTTCTAACAATGGGAGAATGATATAGGAGTTTATTGAGTCAAAGATACTAATTCAAGATTTTTACTATTAAATATTATATTTTTTATACTATACTTGATTTTAGAATATATATATATATATATATAAATT
>CAOJBK011295132.1:0-10539 GCA_948294925.1 Codiaeum variegatum | reverse complement strand
TTTACCGATTGATGCAATGGGAGAGCAGACCTAGTGAGAGGGGTTTACATAGAGAAAAGATAAAAAATGCCCTGCATATTTTTGCATGCCATGCTCATTGAGGCCTCTGATATTTCAGTGATTCTATATCCACGTTCCATTATGACTGATCAATGTTTTAATGATTCTGTTTTCACACTCTATAATTTATGAGATTCTTGCTAAACTTTTTCGATTGCTTCTTATTACCTGACCTTATTCATGTTGCTGTAAATAGGTGTGTAATATGCCAAATGGAATACAAGCGACGTCAAAGGAGGATCACACTGCCCTGCAAACATGCATATCATGTTGGTTGTGGAACTAGGTGGCTTAGCATCAGCAAGGTAAGCCATATGAATTTATATGACAAGCTTGAGAATCCAGTTAACACCTCATTACCGTATTTTCTAAGACTGATGATGACTGTGTTTTATGCTATCAGGCCTGCCCAATATGTTACGTGGATGTGTGTGTTGATGCATCAAAACTTTAGAAATCACCTGTGGACATAAACTATCACATTTTTCTTTGTTACTTGAGTTTGCGTTTTTTGTTCCCTCCACACAGAGTTGGTTGTTTCAGGTTTTCCATGTTCTTGTGTAGAAAGGCATCACTTAGTTTTTGTAATAAATGAAATTAGAAACTTCACACGAAATCGTTGTGTCCAAATCCTAGAGATTTTATGGAAGTTTATGATATTTCTCTATTTTCTATTTGAATTTTCTGTTTGTTGCATCCTGCAGTTCATTGAGCTGAGTAACATTCTAGTTATGAAGAGAATTGTTACTCGTTAGGGGTTGTAGTATTAGCAGCCTAGCAGCCCAATAAGTGCAACTGATGTCCATGCAAATCATATGGATCTAACTAAAGATAAAGACATACTTGATCTTTATGGTACAAGCTTAATCTACCAAGAAGTTGGGCTTTGAACCTTATAGGATAAACACAAAGGTCTCATTAGTCCTATATTTAGTTATCAAAGATAGAGATCCTTCCCACTAGGATGTAAGTGAGTTAAGTCGATCCACGAACTACTCGAAATCGGGTCGAAAAATATTCAAAATTGACTCTATTTAGACGAGTTGAACTTGAACTTCACATTAGTTGGCTGATAAGTTCGTGAGCTTAATTGAGCTTCAAGTTAATTACTATTTTAATTTTATATATAATAATATTTATATTTATATCTAATAATGACTGAGCCGAGCTCGAGCCTCAAGTTAAGCTTGAGTATTGTACTGAGTCAAGCTCGAGATTGATTTAATTTAACTCAGCTAGTCATTGACTTGTTTAAACTCGAACTTTTGGAGTGATCATTTAGCTAATTTGGGTGAACTCTTCTAAATGTATTATTTTACATGTAGGTCTATGAGGACACATATAGACAACTCCCCCTTCTGTATATTTGTTTACAGTCTCTAACTACCCTTTCTAGACATCTGTAAGGCGTTATTGAGTTGACTTTAGAACTGTGATGAAGAGTTAATTTCATAAATGTGATTGGTTATAAGAAAAGACAAATGATAGACGCTCTCATTTTTAGCCCTTTTGGATCACAAACGGTTCAAAAATTTTGTATAAACTTACAAATCAAATGCGTGGCTGCTTGGAGCTGTAGCACTAGCGCTGAAAATCCGTGTTGTGTATAATCTTATCGTGTCGAGGTATGAGTATAACATAAAAATGTTCAATCCGTAATTTATCTGTTTAACTAATCGTGTCAAAATCTCAAATCCAAATCCGTACAAATTAATTTTTTTTAAAAATATTTTTAATAGAAAATTAATTATTTAAAATTAAAAAAAAAGATTAATTTAAATATAAAATAACTTAAATAATATATTTAAATCATTTTAAGTGAAATTTATATAAAAGAAGAGAATAAATGAATTTATATATATATATTTACTTATATCTTCAAATACTTATTAATTAATTAATCTATATAAATAAACGTGTTTAGTCTTGTCACTCGTGGGTTAGGCGGATCAACCTGTTTAAATCTAGTTTTTTTTTCGTATCATAAATGGATTGACCCGTTTAGATCCAAATCCATTTATCGCAAATCCGTTTAAGTGCATGTTGTGTCGTTTAATCGGATCGTGTCAAAAATTACCAGCCCTATATGACACCTTACGCAAGCAATGATGCCCATTGATGAACTAAACCTAATAGAGAAAACTACAACTGAATTCCTTAAATATCATCAAATTAATACTTTAATCTATTTAATTTACCAAAATAACTATTTATTCTAGTGGTTTTAAAAAATGAAACTATTTATTCTATAGTAACTATCTTTTTTCTATTCACATCGAAAAATTATAAAATAAGCGAAAGGTTTATAAATGAGTGAATATTGAACTTAGTACAAATTAATTGATTTTGTGCAAATGATTTCTAACACCTACCAACTTATAAGCCTATATTATATGTATATGGGCGCATGAACTTTATGGTATTAGAAGTTTATATCCAAACGGATTAGATTTTGGAATCCATGTTCAAGCCTCATATATATACAGGCCTATTGACTTTAATACTATTTAATTCCTTTTGTCTTGGATTATAATAAATCTAATTCCTTATTGAATGCGTAAAAGGCACAAATAAGCCCCTGAATTTTTGCGTTTGGCTCAATTACTATACAATCAACTTTCACGACTCAATTACACGTCCAAATTTTATTTTTGACTTAAAAATCATCCTATAAAACGGGTGTAATCGAGTCAAATGGGATTTTTGAGCCGTAAAAATTGATGGGGTGGTAATTGAGCAATCTGAGATAATTCAAAGGTTTTTTTAGCCTTTTCCCTTTTTGTTATTTCATTTGTTAAAGTAAACTCTAATGTACCTTTCAGTAGTTAACTAGTTGTATTAATATAAAGTTACAATTAACGTACAAATCTTCTTGGCTTTGGATTCAACATTTCCACATAGAAAACAATTTTCAATTATTATAGTCAAGCTACCAAAAAACAAGCTGTACTGCAAAAATGTCACCCATACTATTTACAACCAAATATTCTTCATCCCATCATAAATTAATATCCATTAATTTTTATATAATATAGTTGAAAATCATATTATAATTTTTAATTTACTAAAATATAATATGTAGTAGTTACTAGCTCCAGGTTGTCTACTGTATTACCGACTCATTGATTACTGAATCAAACACAAAGATTTACTCATTCAGAACTTCAATACATAATTATATATTGAAATAAAATCGTTACACTCAACCATTTTTAGCTATTTGGAAGAATAGTATATGTTGAATGAACTTCACCTCTTTTTTTTTTAATCATATTTTTGGAAAATTTAGTTTGTTATTTAAATTAAATAAATATCCAGTTTTTAGAGTTTTAATATTATTTTTGAAACAGTCCTTACAGAAATAATAATTTTTTTCCCTCTACCTACAAATATAATTAATTTTTTTAGATAAAAAAAATTATAAATTTAATGGTGTTTTCTTAAATTATTTTTTCTTAAAAAATAAAATTATTTTATTTTTAAATTTCTTTTATAATTAATATTTTTTCTGTGAAAAATTAAAATTTTATTTATATATATATTTTTTAAAAAATTAAACTATTCTTTTATAATTCTTTTTCAACATAAAAAAATTAATTTTACAAAATATGATTTACTTTATGTTAAAGAAAAATCTATGAAAATAAAATATAATTTTATAATTATATAAATAACTACTTTTCTAAAAAAATAATTTTCTTATATTATTTATAAATTAGACATTTTTTTTAAATTATTGGTTTATAAATTTATAATACTCATTTTATCATTTTGGCATTTCTCATTGAAATATTTTTTTTAAAGATGAATTATAAAAAAAAAAATAAAATAACACCAATAAAAGTTTGATTTTTAAAAAAAATGGATAGTTTTTTTTGCAACAAAATAAAATATCTTTTATTTCATAATAAAGTAAAGTATTTCGTTCCCGAGGGGTGTGACCTGATGACAAATAGCTAGTATTTACAGCTGTACGTTTCAGGTTCGATTTTCGAAAAGATAAGAAGTAAAATTGATTTGAACATTGTCCATCCTCCTGCCATTTTTTAAAATAATAATAATAATAATAATAAAGTAAAGTATTTCAATTAAATTAGTTAAATCACATAAATTTCTGTAATTTTTCCTGTTTTATTTCTTGCATTATTTCTGTTTGCATCATAATACCCCAATTGTCATACTTATGTAATTATTTCTAGATTTGACTTTAAAACTTAATGGGAAACCTCTAATATTAAATTGAAAAATAAAACAAAAGAATAGTACAAAATTTTGACACAGTAATATTTTGTATTATATTTTAATGGTTGCCAGGCAGTAATGTTAGTTAAATAAATTAAATTAACATATTTTTTTCTTGTAACGATTGATAAAGAGCACTATATAAAGGGTTTGGCTCTTTGATCACCAAGCAACAAACACAAAACAACTTCTAATTCATTAAAGATGGTTTTCCGGGGATTACAACTCGGGCATTTCTCTCAAATGATTCTAGCTATAGTTCTCTGCCTTGTAGCTACAAGTGTGGTCGCAGAGTATAAGCCTTATTCCCCTCCCCCACCTAAGCATGTGAAACATCCTCCGTATTATTACAAGTCTCCACCTCCACCACCGAAACATGTAGTGCATCCACCGTATAAGTACAAGTCACCACCACCACCAAAGTATGTGCATCACCCACCTTATTACTATAAATCACCACCTCCACCAAAGTATGTGCATCATCCGCCGTATTACTACAAGTCCCCACCTCCTCCGAAGTATGTACACTATCCACCATATTATTATAAGTCACCCCCTCCTCCTAAGAAATATTTACCACCTCCCTACCACTATGTATCACCACCTCCTCCTAAGAAATTTCCACCACCTCCTTACCATTATGTATCACCTCCTCCTCCAATGAAATCTCCACCACCTCCATACCACTACATATCACCTCCTCCTCCTAAGAAGTCACCACCACCTCCCTACCACTACTACTCACCACCCCCTCCTAAAAAATCTCCACCACCTCCATACCACTACGTATCACCTCCTCCTCCAGTGAAATCTCCACCACCTCCTTACCACTATGTATCACCACCTCCTCCTAAGAAATCTCCACCACCTCCCTACCACTACGTATCACCTCCTCCTCTTATGAAGTCCCCACCTCCTCCATACCATTATAGCTCACCACCACCACCAACTCATACTCCTCCATATTACTACTCATCCCCACCACCTCCAACCCCGAACTATTGATTAAGTTTATCACTGAATCAACATGAACTCAACAAGGATAACTTATTTTTCAGCATGTTCTCTTAAAAGTGATTTTACATTGTTTTTATTTGTAATAAGACAAGTGTTTGTGTATAATAATGGGACTCAGTGAAGATCCATAGTGAATTTTTTTTGTATGAGTTTATTGTATTATTTATGTGAATGTAATGATGTGATAAATTACTTTCATGATAATAATAGTTTGGTTCTTTTCATGCCATTACCAAAAGTATATAATAGTTCTTGGGAATATGAAAATGTTTTATTAAGTTCTAGACATTTTGATTTCTAATTATTACAGAAAATGTAATTGAATGTATTACTACATTTTGCACTTTTAAATTTATGCAGATGGCTATAATAAGGTTTGGTCATTCCCTTTGTTAGCATTTTGATATTATAAAACAAAATTTCAAAATAGTGCTTATTCGACCTCAAAGTCCAACTTTTGGACTATCATGTTTGTTAATTATTATATTCTAAATAATGGTATATATATATATATATACTTGTAGTTTGATAAATATATATATATTTTTAGCAAAGGTTGGAGTCAAAATCAATGTTATTAAAAAGAAAAGGGAAAAAAAAAGGAACAAAGATAAGAAAAAAGAAAAGAAAAGAAAATAGTCCACACCCAAAAGAGAAATAATAGCTAAACCAAATAAATAAAAATTAAAGATTAATATTCATTTTTGGCTTTGTGATCCGAACTAGTCGAGTGGAAGTAGTCTGAACATCTATTGACTTGCTGTATTTTTTGCTTTTAATCATAGTTCAGAGTACTTCACCATAATTCTGCAAATAATCATTAAATGCATAATCATTTAAAGCATAGTTCATGTGAAGAGGAACAATATCCTCTGGTTCCTCTAACAAATCCGCCTAATCCTTGGTATCCGAGCACATCAAAGCAAGTACATTATTATATTCATCATCTTTAGAAGACTGTTCTGTAGCTATATATTTTTCCTTATTAATATGGTTATTCTTTTCTTGATGTAGTTCATTATGCAATACATCAATTTGCACTTTAGGCAAGTTGTTAATTTTTGTCGCGCCATATGTCAATGCTATGTTATTATCCATTAGAGAGTGGTATTCAGCAGTAGACTTGGATCTCGCAAGATCATTATTGATTCGCTGCAAAATGTTATGGACCTCAACACTTGTTTCATGTCTAGAAACTAGCCTTCATTCTTTACTTTTCCTAGAGCGACCTCTTGAATGAGACATTCTACGCTTACTTGGCTCCTTAGAAGCATGCCTTTCTTGGTTGCCTTCTCTATGAACAATATGCTTTTTATTTTGTCTACAATCAAACATCTAATGACCAATAGATGAACAAATTCGACAGAAATGGGGTATACATTCATATTCTAAATTAATCCAAAATTATTTTCCCTCCCTTTCAATCTGAATGGTTTCTGGAATTTTTTCAGCAAGGTCAACATCAACTAATAATCCAACATAATATCCAAACTCACCTTCTAGAGTTACTTTGTCGATTCGAACAAATACCCCAATCCCTTTAGCTATGTCAGTTAAGATTTGAACATCCCAATACTCATAGAGAAGAGAGTGGAAGCGAACTCATAATTGAGTGTTAGTTGATTTCTGAGCAGATGGATCAAAATCAGGATCCCATGGTTGGAGGTGAAAGATCTTTGGCTTCAATACTATGGCTCCTCGGCTCTAAACAGGTAGTTTTACCTCTGGAGATGGAAGAAAAATATGAAAATAGTCGTTTCCCAGTGAAATAAAATGCCATTGGATGTGAAGTCCCAATATCTTATTCAAAGTTTCTTTTAGATCAAACAAATGTCATAATTTATCGTCTTTATTTAGAACAAGAAGACTAATAAGGAATGATGTGACATCTTAACCCTTCTATCATAAGTCGTTTGCATTATCTTCACTGAAACAAAGCCGCCTGTATCTGAGATGGTGGTTGTGATTTGTCAGTCGATGATTTTGGCTCAGAAACACTGTCCCCTTCACAATCTGTGCATAAGAAATAGTAGTAGAATGAGTAGGAGACTTTTTTTTTTATCAATTTTGGAGATCGAACTTGCCGTGAGAACATCTCTATAGGATGAAAATAGCAATCTAAGATCCGATCTGGTGGCGATGGTAGCCTGGATGAGGGGACACCGTCGACACAGATACAATATAGAATTTTTTTTCTCTCTTGTAGTTTGACATACTTATCTAATAAGACTTGGCATGATATTAGGTACATATTTGTCTAATAGATCTGATTATTGTATTAGATAATATTAGATAGAATCAAATTGTATTAAACCAGATTGAAGTAAAGGTACCAAATAATTAAATCAAACCAAACAAAAAATATGGTTCGGTTTCTTCTTCCCATTTTCAAAATTTAAAAAACTGAGAATTTTAGTTTGATTCTCTTTTAGTGACAGAGCTAAATCGAACCACTCAACTTATATTATAATTATTGAGAGCATATATACTTATGAAAGAGTCAAATTCAAAAGCTAATTATTGAAGTTGGAGAATCTATATAAACTATTAAAACAGAAGGCTCTAAAAAAAATTTTTCCAGCTCAATTTCCCTCCCAATAATTTTTTATTATTTTATATATTTAATATTTTTTTATTATTACTATATAATTACTATATAATTGATTCTAATTATCTCTATATTTAATTTTATATTCTAATATGGTAATATTTAAAAATAAAAATTGATTAAAAAATACATTAAATATTTAATAGTTTATTATTTTTATTACTACATTTAATTGATTTTAATTATCTATAAAATCAATTTCATTTCAAATATTTATCAAAATAATTTTCTAAATCATATTTCACCTCATATGAAATCCAATTTTAAAACTATATTTAAAGAAAAAGTTTTTTTTTTCATATTTTATAATATAAATAATTAACATCGTGGGGTGGTAATTTAGTTTAATAATATATATGAACATTTAGTAACATATATTTTATCAATATTATGGTAATCAAGTAAAGATATTTTTTTGGATACAATGGAGGATCAAAGATCATAAAAGGGGGCTAAAGATTGACATTAACCAATCTTTTTTCCAAGAAATGCCTCTAGCATCATCTAAGATAAGCTCATTCACTTTGGAAGAAGGAGACACAATCTCATGGAATCCTAGAGGATAGTTCACAGCTTTATTCATTATCTGATCAGCAACTCGATTGGCCTTCTCAATAAACATATACATTAGAAACATTCCAATCTCTGCCCAACACTTCTTTACATGCAAGCACAACATTTCTGAACTCTCTAACACACTCACTCGAACTAGACAACCAACTCACCATTATCGTTGAATCCACTTGCAGTTGATGCTTTTTAAAGCCTTTAGACCACTCCATAATCAGACCATGATAGGCTGCCCAATTTTATGTTCCTACAACACCCATTCTTCCCACATTCACGAAGAAACCACACTGCCATCTGCCCATTTCATCATGAAATAAGCCTCTCCCTACTGTTACATTCGAAAATTTACAGCGACCATCTGCATTCAACACCAAACTATCATCTTGAGGGATGCACCAACCAACATCAATATAAGCACATTCTATCCCACTATGTAAGCTGTTCTCGTTGAGAGAAGCTTTCTTAATTTCATGAAAAGAACGTAAGAGGAAAGGAACTAGAGAATCAACTGCAAAAAATTCCATTTCCAAGTCCACCATATAGCATTAGTAAATATAATAGGCCAATCTCTACCAAATTTGGTATCCTTACACTGAGATAAGTTATAAACCAACTAACCCCGTGAAGGAAACATATGAGCCGCGCAGCAGAAGCGAGAAAGCAAGAAAATGCACAAATTGAGATTGGTTTTCAAAACTTTTATAAAATAAGTTTCTGTGTTAAAGCTATTTTAACATAGAATGTTTAATTATTTATTAAACTCTTTAATGAACATCTAAACCTAGAATTGGACCCATATTCTTAATCAAGCATCTTTATCCAATTTATTATATAAAACACAAATATAACTTAGGAGAAGATTTAGAGGCATCAAATACCTTAACTCCCTCATTCGTTAAGCTCCTCAAGTGCGAAGCCTCTAGCTTGACTCACACCGAAGCTTTCCTAAAGGCTTATGTCTCCTTTCCTCTTGAAGAAGCTTGAACCCTCTCTTGGTTACCCAAATATTTTTAGTTCTTGCTCCTTTGTTGAGAACTTGAGACTCTTAGGGATTGGTTTGAACTCTTGAACTCTCCACACTCTCTTTGTCAAAGAATTAGAAGAAGAGTTTATGGTTAAAGAGCACTTCTTCAAAAATAAACTCCCTCTCTCTAATATGGTGTGGTGATTTGAAGCTTTCTCTCTCTAACTTTTAGAAAACTTCTCTCTCTACACTTTGGAGAAGAAGGTGAATAGTGATTGTTCAAAATCCCTCAGTGAAAAAGATGATGGCCTATGCTCTTATATCAATATCCTAATTTCTCTTTTTCCTTAATTAAAGGATGAAATAAGGAAGTGTGTCTATTTAATCATTTGACTATATGATTAGTCAAATAGTAAAATAACACTAAGGTAGAATTAGTAGGAACCATCCCTAATCCCTCATTAACTATATCTAATAAGGATTAGTTTAATCATCTCATGATTAAGTCTAATTATTTTTATTTAGTCCAAAACCATTCAATTAGTCATACCCATTTGTATCTCATACAAACTAAGACTTAATTGAATTAATCCTTTTACGAATTAAACTCCGAGACATGCTAGGGTCTTTGTAAATTTAATTACAAGTGTAATTCAATCATCATTAATAATAATTAAACTCTTTAATCAACCATTAATATGATAAAGTTCCAAGCCATGGGAAAAGTTTTATGGTGTGTGGCTTACTAGGTTTATGTTCTAATTAGCAATGGGATAAAGAAAATTCTTTTCTTCTCACCAAGTGTGTAATCCCCATAACACACTCAGTCTCATAAGTCATGAGTGATGTCTAGCATAACATATCATGACTAACTAATTAGAAATGAATTTCAGCGATTTTATCATTGACATTGCATACACATCTTGATCAGAATTACCATACACTCGAATCCCTTCACTAAGAATTCTCGATCTTAGTTAAGGTCATGGAATAGTCAAACCCTATATGTTAGATCATACAACTCTATCCAGCATAAGTTCTCGATAAATCGATTCCTACTAGAAACTCTTTCTAGTGA
>CAOJBK011294474.1:0-18724 GCA_948294925.1 Codiaeum variegatum | reverse complement strand
ATGATTTTTAACTTGTGCATTTTTTTAATCTGAAAATGCCTTTAACACTTGGGAAGCCATGGAGAGGGAGTTAAATTTCACTCAGGCGTGAGTTTTAGCCACTTTGGTCTTGTCTGGGATGTACCACAACTCCCAGGAAATTTCACTCTTAAGTGCCAACAAGGCTCGGGTAGAGGCCAATCAGATCAAAAAGGAAGCTCGAAAGGCCAATGAGGAATCCCACAAGGATGGAGAGGAACTACAAAGACTGAGAAAGGAGGTGGAGTCCCTTTCGCAGTCTAATAAGGAGTTGCATGATGCTTAATAGCCAAGTAGGAATGGTCTTCCAAATTAGATGGGAAGCTAGATCAGACTTAAGAGAGAAAGATAAGGTTCTTAAAAGAATATACTCTAAATCTCACCATATTAAAGCATACTACTGATTGGGGCCGATACACTTCAATTTGATAGGCTCAGTTACCTACAATTATTCTTGGAGTTCTGTTGGTTCAACGAGTACTACTTTCGCTCAGTAATTCATCATATGCACTTGGCCTTAGTGTTGTTCATATTTGCTTTCCCTGGATGGACCATCATCTGAAACCTATGAACGCCCCTGGGTGAAGATCCAAATCTAAAGAAGTTTGTGGAGGAGATGGCTCCCTACCCAACTAGTTTTCACTTTGAGAAAAGGGATCCTCCAATTCCCCATGATTATACTTCTAGAGAGGGTGAGTCTAAGCATAAGCAAGGAGGTGGCACGACCGGAGAAGGGGCAACTTTTGGAGGGGCAGAAGGTCACCCCCCATATGATTTGTACTTATATGTATTTTCCCTATATAAATAGTTATAAGGGATGCCTACACAATGGACCCTCATTATTTGCCTTGTACTTGTACATTTTTATAATGAAATTTGTTCTTTTATAAGTCTGTTTATTTTTCCTTAGCTTTTTCTTGCAATAGTTTTTTTTTATTATTATGCTTTCTACTCTTTTCAAATAATGGTTATGACCCTCCTCCTTAGGGAGGGACTTTTTCTTAGTAAGGATTTTACACTCCTCTTTGGGGAGGGACCTTGTCTTGGCAGGGATTTTGCCCTCCCCTCGGGAAGGGACCTTATTTTAGCAAGAATTTTACCCTCCTCCTTATGAAGGGACCTTGCCTTGGTAAGGATTTTCCCTTTCTCTTGGGAAGGGACCTTGTCTCAACAAAGATTTTACCTTCCTCCTTAAGGAGAGATCTTGCCTTGGTAAGGATTTAGCCCTTCCCTTTAGAAGAGATCTTGCCTTAGCAAGGATTTTACTCTCCCCCCAGGGAAGGCACCTTACCTTAACAAGGATTTTGATTATTATTGGACACTATATGGTCAAGGAATATAGAGAAATTTTCTGATTGAATTCGTCATTGATATTATAGTTTGAGGTACTGGACATTCCAAGTGTGTGGGATGTCATCACTATTCATTGTTACATGCTTATATGTTACTGGCCCTATGACCTTTTTCACTCCGAATGGTGCTTCCCAATTTGGAGCAAGCTTTCTAGTTCCTTCCATATTTTTTGCATCCTCCAGGCTTCTATGACAAGATCTCTTTCTTTGAACACCCTGGCCCTAGGATTTTTATTGAAATATGTGATAGCCTTATTTTTAAATATAGCCTGTCTCATTAGGGTTTGGTCTCTAATTTCTTCTATAATGTCCTAATCAATCCTCTTCAAGTCTTCATTACTGACTAATCATAGAAGCTGAATCATCTGTTGCACAATCCTATGTCTATCAGAATTACAACTTAAGTGCAATATGTTAAATTGAATGGGGTCTTTTCTATGGGTTCCCTTGGTGTAGTTCGGTAGGCCCACGAGACATGGTGGAATTCATCCACTCAATTTTTTCCATAGCCTTATAGTCTCATCTTCAATCCCTAGAGTATGGCCCGGTTGGTGACCTCAACTTGTCCGTTACTTAATGGGTCAGACGCCGAAGGAAAGTGGTGTTTTATGTTCAACCCTGAGTAGAATTCCCTCATTTTGGCATTGTCAAACTTCTTTATATTGTAACTTACAAATTGGTATGAGATACCAAATTTGCATATGACATTTCTCTAAAGGAATTTACTTACATTGTCTACACTGATGGTTGTTAGGGCCTTCATTTCCACCCATTTGGTGACGTGCTCAACTGCTGCCAAGAGGAACTTATGGTGTCTAGTTGCCATGGAAAATGGTCCCACTATGTCCATACCTCATTTTGTAAAAGGCCACAGACTGTATATTGGGATCTGGTCCGCTGCAGAGGCACTTTTCAAATTATCAAACTTCTAATAGGATTTGAACTTTTTGACAAACTTCTTCACATCCTCCTTTATAGTAGGCCACTATTACCCTTGTTTGATTATTTTGGTAGATAAGGCTTTTCCCCCAATATGTATTCCACAAGACCCTTTATGAATTCTTTGAGTGCATAGTCCACTTATAAAGGTTTTAGGCATCTGATCTAAGGTAGTGAGAAGGCTCTTTTGTATAACCTTCCTTGGTGGACTAAAAAGTGAGCACTTCTTATTATGGCCCTTTTGGCTTCCTTATGGTCTTCTAGTTCTCTTCCTTCTTCTGGATAAGCTTTGATAGGGTTTATCCAGTAAGGCTCATCATCTATTTCCATCACTTGCTCTCCTTCTTCGATGATTGGGGATATGATGGTCCCTAAAAATACCCTCCTTGGGAGGTCCGTTGGATTTAAGGTAGCCAACATGTTCAGGCTATCCGCTCAAGTGTTCTCAACTCTTAGGATCTTGATGAACTTCACTTTGATCCTCCTATCTTCCTTTCTCTTCAACAACTCTTTATCCTTCTGGGCATACAGGGTCATGATACCCTTTTTAGCTTTGAATTCCCCTCTAACTTGTCCCACCATTAGTTGTGAGTCAGTGTACACATTAAGAGTTTTTACTCATAGGTAGTATATCAGGCCTAGTCCTTAGATCATTACCTTAAACTCTATTGTATTATTGGTATTTCTAAACTCCAACCTCAAGGCTTACTCTAGAAGAATTCCAACTTCATTTTTAGCATAATTTCTACTTCACTCTCTTCTGAAATCTTTGCTCGATCAACATATAAGTCCTATATAGCTCACCTGGCTTGTTTATTATCTATCGACTTGTTCTCCCTCTTACTTTCTTCCTCATTCCTCTGAATTCTCCCATTTGGGAATGAATATTCAAAGATGAAATATGCCAATGCTAGGGCTTTAATGGTTGCTCTCAAATGCTACTTAAGGTCATGTCTCTCTAGTTCTATGGACCATTAGAACATTCATATAGAGGTTTTATGTTTGTGATGGATCCTTTTGAGGGGTTGGTCCAATCACCACCACTTCCTTGTTAGCTTCTAAGCACACCTTGAATTTTTTATATTAAAGGACCAAGGCATAGTCCACCTTCTCAATGGGCATGTAATTTAGTTGTACCCCTTAAAGGACCTTGTTAAAGTAATATATGAGCCTTTGGACTCTCGCTTCTTCCTTGAGCAATACTAAGCTAACAATATAGGGTGAAGTAGAAAGATAAATCAATGATTCTTCCCCTTGGAGGAGGTATACTTAGGATGTAGTCTGATGTAAGGAACTTCTTGCACTATGACAATCCTCTATCCATTCAAAGTATTCATTTTCTCTTATTTTTCTAAAGAATGGCATGTATCTCTGTATGGACTTTGACATTAACCAATTTAATGCCACAAGTCTTCCAGTGAGCCTTTATACTTCTTTCACATTTTTAAGAGCAAGCAAGTCCTGGATGGCTTGGACCTTGTTCAGGTTGGGTTCTATCCCTTTTTCATTGACCTGGTATCCAAGAACTTTCCTCATTAAATGAATAAAACACACTTCTCTAGGCTGAGCTTTATCCTATATTGATTCATCACCCTAAAGACTTCTTCTAAGTCTTTGATATGCTTCTTAATGCTTCCAGTCTTGACAATCATGTAATTTACATAGGCTTTCAAATTCCTTCCAAATTGATGCTTGAAGATCTTATTCACCAGCTCTGATACGTGGCTCTAGCATTTTTCAATCCAAAGGCCATAGATGTATAATAATAAGTCCCCTCTCTATGATGAAGTCTTCTTTTCATTGTATAGGTGCATCTTCATTTAAAGATACCCCTACTTGGCTTCTAAAGAAGATAAATATCAATACCTTACTATTGAATCCACCGATGTGTCAATCATTAGGAATGGATATGAGTCCTTGAGGTAAGCTTTGTTCAAATCTATAAAGTCCACACACATCCTATGAGAGCCATTGGACTTTTTCACTAAGACCACGTTGGCTAGCTAGTCCAGGTATCATACATCTCTAATAAACCCCACCTTTAGAAGTTTGTCCACTTCTTCATCAATCACAACCTATCTCGCTATCTCGAAACACCTCTTATTTTGTATGACAAGCCTATAGGATAGGTCTACACTTAATTGATGGGTCATTACCTCATGGTTGATGCCAGACATTTCTATAGAATCCCATGCAAAAGTGACTTTGATGTTTGTTACGAATGCCTTTTTCCTGCTTTTGCTCCTTCTCCTCCCATTGAAAAGTGGCATTAACCCTGAGGTATCATTATGGGTCCGCTTCAACCACTTAAAAATTCTCCCATTCCTTGACAAGTTATGTTCTCTGTTGGATCTCTTTGTTGAATTGCTGCACCATGCCCACTTCTTCTATTTTAATGTGAAGCATGGCTATTCTTTTCTTTGCAGGATCTACCCTGATCTCCTCCTGAGGTCCCAATACACTTCCAAAGTTTTTTCATCTAGTAAGGGGATTATGACCCTCATTATAACATTCATGTCCATATCTAAGTCATACAGGAAGGGCCTTCCTAACACTATGTTATAGTCCATTGGGACCCTTACCACCATAAAACCTATCATCAATGTTACACTTATAGGGGATGTGACTATAGTAAAGGAACCTCCATTGTCCCTAAGGCACATATCACTATTTGGTCCAGTATTCTAATGGAGTTCTCAAGCTCTATCAGATCGGACTCTCTAAGGCCCATCTTCATGAAGGCCACGTGTGGCAATAAGTTGATGGAACTTCCATCATAAATAAAAACTCTTTGAACTATGAAGTTATTGATAATGGCTGAAATGACTACTAGATATGCCCGGGGTCGAGGCTGCCAATCATTCTATTTTGTTAGCCTTTTGGTTTTGTTATAGAACACATACTCCAACTTCTCTTTAACTCTTATTAAGGATTTTTCCTAATTATGGCTAAGAGTTGCTTCAAATAGACCCCCTGTTCAACACGCAATGTCTGTAGATGGCCCATCATTCACCATACCATTTGCCTTTTCATTATTGGCTTGAATTGTAATAACCCTGTTTTTCCTGACAAAGCCTTTCAGATATCTCTTCTTGAAAAGTCCTTAAATATCCTCCATTATAGTTCAGAATTCATTGGTATCATGCTTGTAGGAGGTATGAAACTTGTAGCATTAGACCTTACCTCTATTCTCTGGATCTCCCTAAAGAGGCTTAGGCTTCTTCCATATATATTTACTCCAGAAAGAGGCAATGAACACTTCTGAGGTAGCTGTAAGTTGGGTAAGCTAGGAAATGTCCAGAGTATTCTTAGTTGCCCCTTTGCCTTTTGAAGCTGAGCTAATAACACTCGACTTTGGTTGCCCCTCTTTCTTCTTCGTCTCTTTCTCTGGCTCAATCACTACTTCATTCTCCCACTTTCTGGCCAATTGGCTATTTTTATAAGCCTCACTCTGAAGAATATACTTCTGGGCCAAGGCTATAGCTATTTTTAGGGTTTGTAGGGCTTTCCTGTTAAGAGCTCTAGAGTAGCCATCATGAATGGTCCCATTTTGCAATTCTTCTACTGCCCGGGCCTGATCGAGCTTGATCACTTTCAATGCTTCCCTATTGAAACAAGCTAGATAGTCCCTAAAGGACCCCCCTCCCCCCACTATGCTTCACATGTTCTAGCACTTAGGTTTTCATTTTGGACGAAAAGCTTGACCTAAAATGCTTAAGAAAACTTTCGGGTAGCTATTCAAAGTTGGCTATTCTCCATTGCTCGAGCTCATCATACCATTTTATGGTTGCTTCTTCTAAAGATCCCGTAATGCTCTACATTTGATCTCATCGCTGGTGGTTTACAACTCCACCGCGTGTTTTTAGCTTATGAGATGGGCTATGGGATCTTATGGGGCCTCATTTGAGCCTGCACCATTTTAAAGCATGCCTTAGAGTTTATGGCTCAAGGAAACCGATAATGAGGGGTTAGTTGTATATGGTATCACAGTTATGGATAGGTCCCACATTTGTACACCCTACATGTGTCCGTTGGTGTGAAAATGGGATGTGTTTAGAGTCACCACTAAGTCTTTAAGAAAATTAATTTTCCTTAGGTGATTAAGAAACCATTTTGTAAAACTCCAATTTAAAAAAATCTAATTATTTACCTAATTTCGAAAAGGCTGGCCCTCGAACCATAGTTGGGTTCAGAGATTCTTGATTTGATAAAAACATTTGTTTAGAAAAGGATTTTTTCAACTTAATAAACAAATTTGGCTTAAGAAATGCATGGTTTCGGTTAAAAATAGGTTTTCATGTATGCATGCCATATCACGTGATGCATGGAAATTATGATACATGATAGATTACCATATGTATGATAGGAATTATAATGAAAAGTGATAAAAAGCACGAAATATAAATTGGGGTCCTTCCTCTAGACCAATATAGGTTCTAAGGAAGGCACACATCCCCAAAGAAAGTGATAGAATTGATTACATTAAAAATATGAACATACACAGGGGATCGTTTCTCCAGTCCATAATGATCTGGGAAAGGCACACATTCCCCAAATTAATTACAATGCCAAATTGAAATAAAAATGGACAATGACAAACTATGGCAACAAGAAAAAAATGGAAAAAAAATAATAATAACAGTAATAATAAAAGGAAAAAGTAAAGAAAAATAGATTTTGAAGTTGAAGCCTATGAAATAGGCTTATTGGCATATCCCATTGAATGAGAATCAAACCCCACGCCGTTCTCCCTTCTCGCGAAGGGTAGGGTTGTTTTGATAAACAATGGGTGGTGGTTTGGACAGTTTAGAATCTAATTCATTTTAATCAATAAAAGAATTAACTGAATAGGTCATTAATCAATTTAGACTCTGATTAATGAAAAACTAATTTTGAATAAATGCGATTAGCTAAGTTCATTTTAGGGCTTTGATTCAATTTATTTTAGAAAAATGAGTTTAATGTCGTAAAAATTGCATAATTAGATTTAGGGCTTAATTTATAACCAGAAGGATAAGAAAATAATATATCGTATTTACCTTTGGCATACAGGGCTTCGAAACTGGTCTGTTTATAGGCTTGATGAATCCAAAATGTGTATCCGTTATGCTTGGAGAGGACTGTTGATTTACTTACTGGAGTATATCTGATGGAAAATGTGTTGTCTAATAGAACAGAATTGCTGGAAAATTTGTATTTCTAGTGTAATTTTGATGTTTAGGCTGTTTGTAGTACTTTGTAGTGGTCTAAAATTGAATAGAACATCTAAAAAAGTAAACTAAAAGTAAAAGAAAGTGAATCCTAAAACTGTCTCAGAGTGTCAAATTTATAGAAAATCATGTCGAAAAATTCGGGAAAGCCAAAACTCATGCGTTTAGACCAAACGGGTGCGTTTGGAACCAAACGCGTGCATTTGGACCAAACATGCACATTTGGGCTAAAATCATGCAATTGGGCCTAAGTGTCTTGGCCTGATTTTCTAGGTTTGGTATGGTCTGATTTAATTTAGTTTTTTTTTTAGGTTTTCTGGGTCCGTTAGAGTTCCGATTTCAACGCGGTTTGAACCTATGGGCTTGTATTAACAGGCTGTATCTGATGGTGAAAAAATATGGATTCACAAATTTGTTGAGTCATCATAGTTTTTAATGGAGAGTACCTTTAACTTTTCTAGCATTTTCTAGTCTTTTACTTCCTTTATAAAGGGTGACTTCAATGCCAAGACCAAACTTATCTCCTAAGGGATGTGTCTCTTCTCTTGGGACATTTCTTCCATTATCTTTTAAACAATAACTCTAATATCCTGAGGTTGTTATGGCTGAAAGCCTCTTGGTTCCCTCATCTTGCTCTTATTGAGTGCGACCTCACTGGGGGAAACTCTCTGGTTTCTTTACCACTGCTCCCTATGTGAGCGAGAATGGATAACATCTAATCGTGTTCTCTTGCTAGGTTCCCCAATTCTTCTCTCAACATACCTACTTCTCCCTCTCACTTTCCTTCTTCTCCTTTTTGTTCCTCTATTCCTCTAGATCTCTCCTTATCATCCCTATCCCTATTATTGAATCGAACTAATAAATATGAGCATGCTTGTCAGTCCCGTCTCCCTCGCTCTTTCACCATTCAATCCCCGTCTTTCCCTTGTAACCTCAAAGGTGAGGAACCTATTAGGCTCTCTTCCAGTGTCATCCTCTAGGTTTTGAGGGAGGTTAGAGTTTAGAGGTGGTTGGCCTTCTAGGCTACTAGCAACTTGAAGTATATGCCTAGAAACTACATTGTTGAAGCCATGTTTGCTTGTAGAGTGTTAGGAGTGGCTGAAGTGGGTTAAGAAATGTCATTTGATGGTAGTGCAGGAGGTGAGATTTGGGTGAGTAGGCTTTAAAAGATTTTTATGAGAGTGAGGCTTTTAGGTATAGGTATAGGGGTTGTAGGATTTGGGTTTAGAAAGGTGTTAGGTACATTTCTAATGGGGTGGAAGTGGTTGCATTGGGGGCTTTCTAAATATTCTCCTCCATATTTCGATGAAAAGTGCCTTTAAAACCCAAAAACAAGGAAGTTTAGTAATTGCAACTTTCTCAAAGATCTAAAAACAAAAGAAAACATTTCCAACAAATGACCCCAATTGATGGATGTCAACCAGATAAACAATATGGGATCCTCGAGAAAGCTTGCTTGGCTATCTTGGTGGCTCATTTCTTAGGCTTACAAGGATTAATACATAGCCATGAGGGTCAGGCTTGTTTCCTGGCAAGGACCTTCCTATGCTCAAGTCAATTAAGTGTCTTAAGTATATGTCTTAAAGGTTTCTTTAACCAGAGCAGCTATGGAGAATATTAAGATTAAGATGGAGAAAATGAGAAAAAAAAGATCCTTTACCTGTTGGCATGGGAGGCCGTTTATGGGTCTATATTATACGGTTGTGCACATGATCAGATAGTCTAGAAGCTTTCTTGGAGATGGAGTTACTATTGATTATCTTTTTTTTTTATTATTATTTATTAGTGATGTGGGACAAAGTATTGAGTACAAAAGGTAGAATATGCCTTGTTGTGAGTACCAAAAGATAACTTTTCCTAAATTGGGAATGCTTGGGAGCATGTCCCTAACATAGATGTGCAGTGGCAAGACGTGCACCATACTTCTATACTAAGGTAGTTAGGCTCTTTTGTCCTATTGTAATACTCTGAATTTTAATATTTTAAATTTATTAAAGTAATTAAGATTTTATTTCAAAATTTAGTTCAATTTGATAATATTTTTGAAAAAGGGATTCTTGATTTAATGTTATTTGTTTATAACTTATTTAAATAAATTTTTAAAAATTAATTAAATGAGATTTTAATTAAAGTTTATTAATATAATAAAGTTTTATAATAATAATAATAATAATAATAAGAAGAAGAGTAGGACAAGTTAAGTCAATACATGTATATATAAATTAACATTGAGCAAATTTTATTTCTCACAAAAGAAGCAGAAGACAAAGCGAGTTTAGAAAGAGCGAAAGGAAATAAAAAAGAATTAACTTCAACGAATTGTTTCGAGTAATTTCGACATCTGTTTCAAGTGATTTTGGTACAATCATACTCCTTATTTTATAAGTTTTCATAAAACTATTTTTTTTGTGAATTATGAATATTGTCCTAAAATATCCAATTTTCAAATTTATTTGTTTTCTAACGTAATAATCGATATATTTTTCTATTGAATAGTTGTAGAAAAAGTTTTGAAAAATTAAAATTGTTTTAGTTATTCTATTTCAGCTCCGTTGATAACAATTTTATCAAAAACCGAAACTGACGCATAATCGAGAAATAATCAGTAATCAGTGGATTATTATCGCATTTTAATCAATTATTAATTAATTTTTTATATGTATGGCTATTCAAATATTTATAAATTAATTAAATTATTAAAATTTTTATCTTAGAATATATTTTTAACCTAAATAAGGGTTAAATTACATAATAATTTTTAGTAATTCGTTCGTAGGTTGATAGAATCGACGAATTCTGATGTTTTGATAGTTTGGATTAGAAGAATTAGTTGAGTGAATTGATATATAAGGTGAGTTTATGTCTATGCTAATGTTTAAGATAACCAAATTGTTGACATGTTGTTCTTTTAATTATCAAGATATTCACTATGCTATATGACCCAGTTGAGCCTAATTTATTATTCGATTTATTCTTTTGAGCTTTTGACTTGCCTTTCATTATATAGATATGGCATAATGCCCATACTAAGGGGGGATTGTACCATCAGACTATACTGATGGGGGTTATACCATTAGGCCGTATGACTGAACTGATACAGTCAGATTTATCAGTGTTGTACCTAGAGATGACTAATACTCTGGGTGTATACTTGGCCAAGTATGTAAATATGAGGAGAAGTTACTCTCTCGATAGGATTTATGACATTATGTGGCTGAACAGTTATGACACTATAAGGATGGTGCTTGTATCCCACCCATAGATATCAATAGAATTATATCTATATGACATATGTTGACTCCTTTGCACAACTTATATTGATTTTTCATATTGTTATCCTTATGACTACTTCATACTTATGTGTGCGCCTGTGTGTGTGTGTGTGTGTGTGTGTGTATGTGTGTGTGTGTGTGTGTGTGTGTGTGTGTGTGTGTATGATTTTTCTAACCCATGGCCATATATATTAGCATAAGCATAAACTCACTGAGATGAAAGCTCATCTTTATTTCTGTTGATTTCAGGTGCTAGGGTTGACGAGAAGAGACCTTAAGAGGGTTGAGCTTCTTAGTTCTTATATCTCCACTAGAAGCATGTAAATAAAATGACTACTCTATATGATGTGTATTATTGTGGATTACTCTAGAATGCTCTGTAGTACTTGTTGTGATAGAACTTTATAGTATGTTAATATGGTTGTTGATATTTTGTCTATATGTATATGCTATATGATTTGCACTTACTATGATATGGTGGATACCCAGGAGGGTTCATGTGAGTTGAGAGTGTCTTGAGATTGATTTTAGAAGTGTTTTATTTTTCTTATTTTAGGGTTTATGTCCTAATTTTAGGCGAAATTCTGCCAAACTTTCGATAGAAATCCAAGGATTTCTAATATGATATTTAATAATGTTCCTAACTTGAGTTATATATCTTGGGAAATTCATAGGTTTTTGGGTTCTATAGGCATATGGTGGCCTTAGGCTTACCCTTGCCCTAGGATCGTCACATCGGTGGATGTTGGGATGTGACAAAGGTGGTATCAGAGTAATGGTTTTTCTAGGAAAAATTACGGAGCATAGGTTCTATATGTCATTGTGTTTACTTAATTTGATTAGCATACAATGGTTATTTTGTATCTAAACTTATCTTGTTTCTTAGTTTCTAGTATATGGATCTACCTCTATTACCCGGTCGAGGGAGAGGTTGAGGTCGCCCGAGATAGAATATTCCTCCTGAGGAAGAATCTGTAAACAGAGCTAGAACTGGTATGGTTCCTCCTCCTCCACTTCTTCTTGTGTCTGGAATCGATACGGTTGCATTGTTATAGCAAATGGAACAACTTAGAAGTGAAAAATGAAAGGTTACAACATCAATTAAATCAGCAAAGGTGACAACTTGCACCTTTTGTTCCATATGTCCCTTCAGTTTCACATGTTCCTCCTATTCCAGCTGCTCCTCCCATTCTAGCAGTTTCTACTGTAAATATTGCTCCTATTTCACCAACTGCTCCTCCAGTGTCTCCTTCACCACCTCTTGTGTAACTAGTATTATGAGAGGTTAGTTATTATAAATTCTTGAAGTTGAAACCAATAAAGTATTGGGGTGATATAGATCCTATATAATTTTTGGAGGATATGGAGGACAAGATCCAAATTACAAATATTTCTGATTGAAAGGCTACTGAATATGCTGGTTATCAAATGAAAGAGAAAGCTAAGGATTGGCTTAATAGGAATGTTGCCTAGCAGCTTCGAGAGAATGTCAAAATCTCATGGGAAGAGTTTAAAGAAAGGGTTATTAATGAGTTTCTTCCAAAGAGTGTGAGAACAACTCGAGCCTTGGAGTTTGACATACTTGAACAAACTCCAAACATATGACAATTTCTAAGTATGCTAAGAAATTTAGCAGATGCAGCAAGTATACTTCAACCATGGTTTTAGATGAGGCTGCAAGAATTCATCATTTCCAAAGGGGTTTGATTACTGTAATTTATAAAATTCTTATTCCATACAAATTTAAAACCTATTCTGAAATAGTGAATGAAGAAAAAATGATTGAAGACAAAGAAATGGAAGTAAGGGCTAAAAGATAACAAAATAAAAGGCCAGAACATATAGTTTTTCTAAATAGAGCAAGGATGATAGTGGGAAAAAATTGTTCCTTCAATTAGCTACTCTATTGGGAACTTTAGGGGTCACTCTAGGAGATCATAGTCCAAGCAGAGTACTTCTACTTCATTTCCTTAAATAAGTCCCAGTACATCTGCATCTACTCCTACCTAGGTTCCTATTCTACCTTGTTCCATGTGTGGGAGAATACATAGAGGGCAATGTCGCTATGAGACCGATGCTTGTTATAGATGTGGAAATCAGGGCCATTACATAAGAGATTGTCCTTATGGATATGCTGACTTACCACAGACTTCTCGACCCACTATTTAGATGGAAAGAGTGGGAAGTACACCTACAAGTAGGGGTAGTGTAGGCAGAGGTCTGGAACTAGGTAGAAATACTGGGCAGACATCAAGATAGACATTAGGTTAGACTCCTCAGGGTAGATGCTGTGGAAATGTATTTTTCCTGACGCAATGTGAAGCTCAAGGGTCTAATACTGTGATCACAGGTATTCTTCCTATTCATACTATTGATGCACGAGTTTTATTTGACTCTGGAGCTACACACTCATTCATATCCCCTCATTTTGCTAAAAAGGTATCTGTTGCTTATGAATTGCTTGAAAATCCATTGATAGTGACTACTCCTTTAAGGGAGGAAATGGTTGTTCAAAATGTTTTATCTGCTTATAGGGTGGGAATTTCTAACAAAATACTAGAAGCTGAACTCATAGAGTTACATATGTTACAATTTGATGTTATTCAGGGTATGGATAGGTTATCAAGACTCTTTGTTAATCTTGATTGCTATAATAAGAAAGTGGTGTTTTAACCTCCTTATGGGGATGTATTTGAGTATTAAGGAGATTGAAGTGAAATTACTTATAATTTAATCTCTTTCATTGAGACTAGAAGACTACTACAAAAGGGATGCTAAGGGTATTTGGCATATGTCAAGGATGATAGTGTGGAAATTATAGGGTAGAAAAAATTCCTATAGTTAGTGAATTCCTAAATGTGTTTCCTGAAGAACTTCTAGGGTTACCACCTAAAAGAGAGATTGAGTTCTCGATTAAGTTGGAACCAGGGACTAATCCAATTTCTACTACTCCTTTTTGTATGGCTCCAGTTGAGTTGAAGAAATGAAAGACATAGTTGTAAGATTTGCTTGATAAAGGGTTTATTCGCTTTAGCACTTCACGTTAGGGTGCACTAGTTCTCTTTGTCAAAAAAAGAGATGGGATGCTGCAATTGTGTATTGATTGTTGGCAACTCAATCAAGTTAATATTAGAAATAAATACCCTCTTCCTCAGATAGATGACTATTCGACCAGTTGCTTGGGGCAAGTCATTTAATAGATTTGAGATCAGGCTATCATTAGCTAAGAATTCAATAGGAAGATGTGCCTAAAATGGTGTTTCGAACCAGATATGGCCATTATGAGTTCTTAATGTTGCCTTTTTGTTTAATAAATGGTCCTACAGCTTTTATGGATTTGATTAATCGGGTATTTAAGCTTTACTTGGACAAATTTGTCATTTTCTTTATTGATGACATTCTAGTCTACTCAAAAAGCCGAGAAGAACATGAAGAGCACCTCTGAATAGTCTTGAAGACTCTAGAAATGCATCAATTATATGCCAAGTTCTCAAAATGTGAATTTTGGCTTGATAAAGGTTGCTTACTAGGGCATGTGATCAGTGAGGATGGACTCTAGGTTGATTTAAAGAAGGTAGAAGTAATTTTAAATTGGCTTAGACCTACTAATGTGATTGAAATTAGAAGTTTTCTTGGTTTATCCCACTATTATCAAACATTTGTCAAAGCTTTCTCTAAGATAGTTGCTCCTTTAACCAGACTCACTCAAAATAGGTGAAATTTCAATGGTCAGATGAATGTGTGAAAGTTTCCAAAGACTCAAAAGTTGTCTCACTACTGGTCTAGTGTTAGCTCTTCATTCATAAGAGGGAGGTTATACAGTCTACTATGATGCATCAAGAGTGGAACTCGGTTATGTTCTAATGCAATGGGAAAAGGTAATAGCTTATGCTTATCGATAATTAAAGAAGCATGAGTTGAATTACCCAACCCATGATTTGGAAATGGTAGTGATTATTTTTGCTTTAAAAATTAGGAGGCATTACCTAAATGGCAAAAAGTGTTAAATTTACACTAATCACAAGAGCTTGAAATACATTGTTTAGCATAGAGATTTGAATCTCAAGCAGAGGCGTTAGATGGAACTACTGAAAGATTATGATTATGATATTTTGTTCCATCCAGGAAAAGCAAATGTGGTAGCAGATACCTTGAGCCAAAAATCAACAGGGAGTTTGACTCATATTCCGATGTATAGAAGAACCTTGGCTAAGGAGATACAAATATTGTTGGTATAGGTGTTCGATTTGAGGTAACTAATTCTCAAGTTTATTATCTCATTTTCATATCAAAACCTCTTTTGATCAATCAAATTAAAGATGCACAAGATAAAGATCCTCAGCTGGTAAAGTTGAAACATGATGTAAAAGGTGGAAAAGCTCATGGTTTTACTGTAGATAATGGCATATTGAGATATCATACTCGATTGTGTTTTCATGTAATGGATGACCTACGAGAACAAATTATGAGAGAAGCTCATTATGCTATCTATAATATAAATCAAGTTGCAACTATAATGTATCTCAATGTGAAAAGCTTCTATTGGTGGAATGGGATGAAGAAAGATATAACAAAGTTTGTAGAAAAATGTCTGACTTCCCAACAAGTTATGTTTGAGTGCTAAAAGCCTTCAAGGTTGCTTCAATAATTACCGTAACTAGAATGGAAATGGGAGAGAATTACCATGGACTTTGTAGTTGGGTTACCGAGAACTTCATGTGGATATGACTAAATTTGTGTAATCGTTGATCTGTTGACGAAATCAACTCATTTCCTTCCAGTCAAAACTACTTACTTAGCTACTCAGTATGCTAAATTATACATTAATGAGATTGTACATCTCCATTATTTCTGATTAAGGGACACAATTTGCATCTAGATTTTGGCATAAGTTGTAAGAATCTCTAGGCACCCACCTAGACTTCAGTATAACCTTCCATCCTTAAACGGATGGACAATCTGAAAGAACTATTCAAACCTTAAAAGATATGTTGAGAATGTTTATTGTAGACTTCAGGGGTAATTAGGATAAACACCTACCATTGATCAAATTTTCTTATAAAAATAGTTATCACAACACGATTAAAATGGCACCCTACGAAGCATTATATGGAAGGAAATGTGGATCACCTTTATTTTGGGATGAAGTAAGTGAAAAATACATTGAAGGGCCTGAATTGATTCAGTATACTCCAGAGAAGATACCTCTCATCAAAGAAAAGCTAAAAATAGCTTTCAGTCGACAAAAGACCTATGTTGACTTGAAAAGAAGAGACTTACAACTTGCCATTAGTAATCATGTATTCCTAAAAGTCTCACTAATGAAAGGTGTGATGAGATTTAGAAATAAGGGGAAATTGTCACCAAGGTACGTTGGTCCTTTTAAGAATCTAGAAAGACTTGGAGATATTTCCTATCGCTTAGCTCTATGGCCCAATTTAGATAATATTCATTCAGTTTTCCATATTTCCATGCTTTGATAATACATTTATAATCCATCACATGTATTACAAACTCAACCAATGGATATGAATCTAGATATGACATATGAAAAAACTCCTATATCCATAGTCGACAGAATAGTTTAAAAAAACTCCAAAATAAGCAAATCCCAATGGTAAAAGAGTTATGGCATAATTAAAAAAAAAAAAAAGAAGAAGAATGCACTTGGAAAAGTGAGCAGATTATGAATAATCGATATCTGCATCTATTTTCAAAGATTAGATCAAAATTGTATTGACATTCTCAATCTTAATGAAATGAATATGATGTTCGAATAGATTAACCTCCTTTGAAAATTTGAGGATAAATTTTTTTATAAGAATGGTAGAATGTAATATCCTAAATTTTAATATTTTAATTTTATTAAAGTCATTAACATTTTATTTCAAAAATTAGTTCAATCGATAATATTTAAAAAAAAAAAAGATTCTCGATTTGATGATATTTGTTTATAAATGGTTTTAATGAATTTTTAGAAATTAATTAAGTGAGATTTTAACTAAGATTTATTAATAGAGTGGGACAAGTTAAGTCGGCACATGTATATATATAAATTAACAGTGAGCAAATTTTGTTTCTCACAAAAGAAGAAGAATACTAAGCAGATTTCGAAAGAACAAAAGGAAATAAAATAGAATTAACTTCAACGAATTGTTCGAGCAATTCCGAACTATGTTTCAAGCGATTTTGCTACCATCATACTCCTTATTTTATAAATTTTCATAAAACAATTTTTTTTTTGAATTATGGAGATTGTTCTAAAATATGTAATTTTCAAATTTACAAGTTTTTTAACATAATAATCGATACAATTTTCTATCGAATAGTTGCAGAAAAATTTCTGAAAAATTAAATTTGCATTGGTTATTCTATTGCAGTTCCGTTGATATCAATTTTATCAAAAACTGATGCCGACGAATAATCAAGGAATAATTAGTAATTAGTTGATTATTATCGTGTTTTAATTGATTATTAATTAATTTTTGATACGTATGACTATTTAAATATTTAAAAATTAATTAAATTATTGAAAAATTTATCTTAAAATATATTTTAACCTAAATAAGGGTTAATTATGTAATAATTTTTAGTAAATCATTCTTAGGTTGATAGAATCAATGAATTTTGACGTTTTAATAGTTTGGATTAAAAGAATTAGTTGAGTGAATTGAGATTTAAGATGAGTTCATGTTTATGTTAATGCTTAAGATAACCAAATTGTTGAGTTGTTGTTGTTCTAATTATCAGGATATTCACTTTGTTATATGACCCAGTTGAGCCTAATTTATTATTTGATTTATACTTTTGAGCTGTTGACTTGCCTTTCATTATATGTATATAACAGAATGCCCATACTGATGGGGAGTTATACCATCAGACCGTATTGATGGGGTTATAACATCAAACCGTGTGCACCGATGACTGAACTGATGTAGTCAGATTTATCAGTGTCTTACCTAGAGGGAATTGATACTTTTGATGTATACTCGACCAAGTATACGAATATGAGGATAAGTTACTGCCTCAACAGGATTTATGGCATAATTTGGCTGAATAGTTACGACACTATAAGGATGGTAAAGGAAACATTACGGAGTCGTGTAGCGAAAGCAAAAAGAAAAAATTCGAATCGATAAAAGATTTGGTTTTCAAAATTTTTTCGAAAAATTTAATTTTGCTAAAAATTTTTTAACAAAATTAGGTTAGGCAATTTTTCAAACTCTTTGAAACTTTGGCAAAACCTAGGGTTTGAGTAAAACATTTTGTCAAAACTCTTTTAACAAAATCATTAGAAATTTTCAAACTCTTTGAAAATCAAGTTCTATGTTAAAACTCTTTTAACATAGATGGTTTCGTTATTTATAAAACTCTTTGATAAATGTCTAAACCAAGGTTTGGAACTATAACTTCAACCAAGGATATTTCACCAATTTGTGTACAAAACATAAGTTGAACAAAGAAAGGTTTAAAGTAAGAATACCTCTCGCCCTCCTTTGTTAAGCTCCTCAAGTACGAAGCCTCTAGCTTGAAACATACCTAGCTTTTCTCAAAAGCTTGTTCTCTAATTCTCTTCAAGAAGCTTGAATCATCTCTCTTTGGTTACCCAAATGTTTAATCCTTGCTCCTTTACTTGAGAACTTAAGACTTGAGGATCGGCTTTGGACTTGAAAGCTTCTCCACACTGCTTTCTCAAAGGTTAATTGAAGAAGAATTTATGTTGGAACTGTTCTTCAAAACAAACATTTTCTCTCAATTTAGTGGGAATTTAAAGATTTCTCTCTCTAACTCTTAGAGAGTTTCTCTCTCTAACTAAGGAAGAAGATGATGAATAGTTCATCATCTTTTCTTCAATGTGTTTGAGTGTGTCAGGGAAAAGATGAAGACAACCCTACTTATACACTTAGCTTTTCCTTAAATTAAGGAATGATAT
>CAOJBK011294019.1:0-12346 GCA_948294925.1 Codiaeum variegatum | reverse complement strand
TTGAACATGTAATTAAATTTACAAGGATCCTAGCATATCTTGATGTTCAATTCACAAAAGGAAAATTTCAATTATGTCTTAGTTTGTATGAGATACAAATGGGTATGACTAATTGAAATGACTTTGGACTAAGATGATAATCAATTACATGAGATGTGATTAATTATTTGGCAAAGATGATTCCTACTAATTTCATGTGCTAATTACACTGACTTGTTGACTAATTACTAGTCAATTTGAGCCATTGTGGTGTTAGCACATGTTACCCATCTCCATCACTCATCTTGCTTTATGTTAGGTGAGATTAAATGATGATGTTTGTGGGTATTTAAATGAAATGGCTATTATCTTTTGCCTAAGATGATAAGTTTCATATTCACTATTCATCTTCTTCTCCAATGGTTTAGAGAGAGAAGCTCTCGAAGAGTTAGAGAAAGAAAGCTTCAAATTCACACCAAAATTTGAGAGGAAGTTTAGATTGAAGAATACTTCTTCAATCTTAAACTTATTTTCAAAAACCCTTGAGAAGGGAGTGTGATGGAGCATTAAGTCCAAAGAAATTCTCAAAGTCTCAAGTTTTTAAGTAAAGAAGCAAGAATCAAGCATTTGGATGATTCCAATGAGAGAATGATTCATGCTTCTTGAAAAGAGCTAGAGAACAAGCTTTTGGGAAAAGCTCAGTATGTCTCAAGCTAGAGGCTTCACATTTAGGGAGCTTAAAGAAGGAGGGTGAGAGGTATTTTATACGTTCTAACCCTTCTTTATTTCTATTATGTTTTTCACAATAATTGGAAAGATCTTTGATGTTTAATATGGGTCCATATTAGGATTTAGTAATTTTTTAAAGAGTTTAATTAATATCTAAACCCAACTATGTCAAAAGTGTTTTGGCATGGTAAATATTTCAAAAAGTTTTGAAAATCAAAAATCGAGTAATATCGGATTTTTGCAAAAAAAATTTTACGCTGGAATGTGCTACTGTCTAGCAGCATTCTATCCAGCAGTGCCATTAGACAGTGCTGCTGGAGCTAATGTCCAGTAGCATTCTATCCAGTAGAGCTACTAGACAGAACTACTGGAGGTACTATCCAGTAGCACTCTGTCTAGCAGTGCTGCTGGACAGTACTGAATTTTTATTTCCGGCTTCCGCTGCGCGACTACATATTTGCCCTTCATTTAGTGAACCAAATCCTTCTATTTATGCTCCTCTTAAATCTCCTTGAGGATATCCTATTACTACCTTTGAAGGAGGCTAAAGTCTATCTGGATATGCCTCATGCTATCCTCGGTACTGGACCTCAGGGCGACAATAGGAGAAGAAGGCCCCTCTTAGGAAGGTGAAGCTATAAGAGGTGAGGCTGAAGATCAAGTTGGCCCACGACGCTTGCCTTTTTTCTACTACAGTATGTACTTGATGTTGTATATGTCAAAAAGTGACATAGGTCCATCCAGAGTCATATTGTCCACTATATGGGCCACACCCAAATTCCTTGCTAGCCTCATAATGTAGGAACGACAGTGGAAACATCTTGATTTATCCTTGTTAGCTTGGTCATTCATGGTAAGCATTAAAGAGTATGCTACATTTATTTGAATGTCTTTTTTTATGCAGTAAAGAAAGAATAGGTCAGACATGTTTACATGAACCTCAATTGAGACTGAGGGAAAATGGACCTTTCGAGAATGTAGTAGGCATACCTTAAAGTTGGGTCTTTGAACTTAGAGGCATTAATCTTTACTGACTTCCATGTCTCAGTGGCTACCTCTGCCCAAGCCTTGTCTGGTATAAGTATGTCATAATTAAATGCCACCTCTAAATGCCAGTACTCTAGGGAGTTGACTTCTACATTAGTGTAAAGCCTAAGGTTCTCAGTTAAATCATTGACGATCATTGTGAAGTCTTGACAACCCAATCAAAAGTAGATGACTTATTAATCATAGTTGGACTATTTCTTCGGCCACTATAGGGTGTATAAGAATTCCAGTGAGAGCTCTCTATAGGTAAGCTCCTGGATGTCAAATGGGTGCCTCCACCCTGGTTGAGTGATTATAAATTTAAGCTACTCACATTCAGGCAGACTAGCCAAAGACTCCCAATTTGGTACATAGCAGGCAAAGAATGGCTTATTCCTTAGAATTTTAAGCTTTTCCCTTTGCCTTTTCTCTCAGAACTACACACATTGATGATTGGGGTTGGAGAGCAGACCACTGCCTTTATGGCTTCTAAGGTGACGACCCTTGGTTGGTGGCAGAGGTGAAGATGGTGGATGTGGTTCTTTCTTTTAGTTTGTCTTCTTTATAGGAGAAGATGAAGCTGAGAGTTTTCCTGAGGCTTTGGAAGAAGAGGATGCTCCGGTGGCTTTCCTTGGTGCCATTGCTGCAAAAACAACACAAACAAGTAAAGACACAAAGCCACAAAAGGCTATTAGTGGTTAATTGCAAAAAAAAAAAATTGACATAATATTGGCTAAAAATAGACCAATACCAACCTAGAAAAATAAATGACAACTAGATAATAACCCAAGAATCCCACTCAAAATCCTACCCGCACACTTAGACATTGACATATCTCAAAACACCATTATTTGCGTACGGTGTGTGCTTATGCTCAAGATAGACATTGGGTGAGAGAGTGTCCTTTTGTTCTAAATAAGTCAACCATGATATGCTTGGTATTTTTGTTCAAAAAGGAACCCAACTCACTTAAATCATACATAAAGAACATAGCACAAGCCACACTTAGCAAATGAGCACAATAATTGTAAGAATTGATATCAACATGCTCGATGTGCCATGCATATAATAAAATCGAGCCAAAGTGAAGAGGGGGTGTTCTTAAAGTTAAAACAACACAAAACATGTTGAATTTCAATTGAAATCAAAGCCGCAATTCACTTTGGTATTTTATCAAACACATTGCATGCACAACTTCAAATCACCAAATTCCATCAAAATCACCACTCAAATTACTCACAATATTTATAAAATACCAAACAAACAAGGATTAAAGGGTTTAAGAAAGGAAAAATCATAATTTCTAAAGAACTTTTCCAAAATTTAAACCTAAAACCCCTAAAACTAAACATACATAAAACATAAAGACTTCAACAAAATTTGAAGAAATAGGTCCTAGCATACAAATCTAACAAAAATAAACTCTAGAAATACATTAAAACCAAACACAAAGAAAGGAAAATAAGTTAAAAACCTATGAATTCTGGAGATAATTGAAAGATTGAGTCTTGAATCCTTGTTATATTGAAAGATAAAAGAGTTTGGAGGTGATTTGGGTTGAAGAGAGAGCAAAATATTATGTGAAAATGGAGTTTGAGAGTGTGTATGCATGTTTAAAAACTAATTTTTTGGTGGGGCCCATTCATTTTCCTAGAAAAATACACATTCACAGGCATTGCTCACGGCCGTGAACTATATACGTGATGGCTGCCTGTGAATGGTATATGAGACAGTAGGTACAAAAGTGCTCATGGGCTTTGGTTATACCCGTGAGCTTAAGTCGTGACTCCACCAAAAAAAAGCCTTTGACAACATAGTAGCTCACCTCTCAATCACGAGCATTGGTCACAGGCGTGATCCAAGGCCGTGACTGCCTAGGAAGTTACTTTGTTGATAAATTTTCAGCACAACATTGTGGAATAGTTTTTTTTTTTTTTGCAAACTTTAGCCCTTAACTTGCCCCTCCATTCATACCATGGGTTTTGGGACCTCTCGTTGCTCGAACCACTTACCATCTCACTTCGATTTATGCTAAAAAACCTATAAGACCTCCAATCAAGTGTTATTTCCCCCTTTACTCATGAAAAATAATGAAAATTAAAAATTAGAAACTAAACAAAACAAAGTAAATTTTTAACCAGTGGGTTTCCTCCCTCTAAATGCTTCTTTAATGTCATCTTAGCTGGACATTAGGTAAGGTTTTCACCCTACGTCCATCGACTCATTAAACCATACATGGCACCCAAACTTTTTTAAACTGAGACATGCTAGGTTAATGGCACCAAGGAGATTTGAGTTCATGACCCTTAAACACAAAACAAGAAGATCTTTAGGCAACCATACCTTGTTTCCATGTTTGATTTTTACTTCCTTTTTCTTTCTACTCTTCCTTACCCCCTTCTTGTTACTGACCTTTTAGGGGGGTTTTTGCTTTCCCCTTTAAGGGTTCCTCCGACATTTGCTTCACGTTCACTGGTTTCTCTTTCACTTACACTTTTTCACACTAAAAAATAACATTTCTAACCAATTAAAGTTCTCCCTTGAGCTTTCCTTTATAACCAATGAAGTACAACAATTGACTTGCTCAAGGGTGTGAGTGTGCACTTATGCTTGGGAGTTTAAAGATAACGTTCTCATCACCCACTCTTAGGGTTAACTTGCCCTCGTGCACATCTATGATGGCATGGGCGGTGGCTAGGAATGGCCTACCCAAGATGAGTGAGTTGTAGACATTGTCTTCCATCTTGATGATAAGGAAATCAATGGGAAAAATGAAATGGCCGATCTTAACGAACACATCTTCTACAATACCCTGAGGGTAGATGACGTACTTGTCCACTAGTTGATACTAAGATGTGTCTAAACTCAAAAACTTAAAGACTTTATAGGGAATCACACTCACACTTGCCCTAAGATTGGACAATTCCTTTTTAATATGCAAGCTACCTAAAGTGTAAGGGATAGTGAAACTCCTTGGATCTTTTAGCTTTTATGGTAACTTATGGAAGTTTATGGAGCTTTCCTCCGAGTGTTGGATAATGGAAGCCTCCTCTAGCTTGTCCTTCTTTACAAGTAACTCTTTTAAGAACTTTGCATATTTTGGCATCTATAAGAGAGCATCTACCAAAGGAATGTTAATGTGAAATTTCTTAAAAAGAGAAAGAAATTTACCATGATCCAGGCCCATGGCACTTTGTCTAAGCCTCATCGGATACGGCACTCGAGGCTTGTACTCCAAAACCAGAGTCTTAGGCTTTTCCACTTCTTTCTTAAGAACTCTCTCTTCTTCATCAACCTTCTCACTCTCATCATTACCCTCACTGTCCACTTAGACCATGACCTTGGGTTTTTCAACCTATTGCAATATCTTTCCACTCCTAAGAGTGATCGCCTTGAGTTTCGCCCTTAGATTAGTCTTGGTGTTGCTTGGCAAGGAACCCAGTTGTCTATTACTTAAGAGCTTTACAATTTGTCCCACTTGTGTTTCTTGGTTTTGCAAGGAGGCATGAGTGCTCTTATAAATCACGTCTTGCTCTTGGAACCTTATAGTTGTGGATTGCATGAACTTTTCCATCATTTCCTCAAGGTTGGTCTTTTTGGGTGGAGGGGCTTGAACTTGCAATTACATGGGAGGTTGGGGCCTTGGTTGAAATCTCAATGGAGGACCTCTTTGTTCGTTATTGTCCTTCAATCCAAAATTTGGGTGATTTCTCCACTTGAGATTGTAGGTATTTGAGTAGGGTTTGTTTTTTTTTTTATTGTTCCTTTTCATGTCCCCTATGAAACTCACTTGCTCTTTGCTCCCACTTGAGACATTAGACCCACTTACACCCACTTTTTTGGACTCTTGAATGTGGTGGCCATCACCATAACTCTCACAGTAAGAAGCTTGGGCCCTAGAGGTACCTAAAGTAAAGGCATCGAATCTCTTAGTCAAAGCTTCCACTTACGCCGGCAAAGATGACATAGTGTCCACAGTATGAATACTCGATGCTCTTAGTCTTGGAAGGTCTCTTTGAGATAGAAACCATTGGTAATAAGACAAATTCATTTCTTCAACCAAATCCTTGAACTCATCTAGTGTCTTATGCATCAGAGAACCACCTCCTACTAATATTAGATTTTGCCTATTGTTGTAGGTCAAGCCGTTGGTGAAGCTTTTCATTTTTTTCTAGAGTGAGAAACCATGATGAGGGCATTTTAAAAGCAAATCTTTGAATCTCTCCCACATTTCATATAAGGATTCTCCTTCTGGTTGAGTGAAGGAATAGATCTTATTCCTCAATTTGGCAGTCTTAGCATGAGGGAAGTATTTTTCCATGAATGCCTCTAGTAATTACCCCCATGTTATGAAGTGACCAGATGGAAAGGACTTGAGCCAATTCTTCAGGTTATCCCTAAGTGAAAAAGGAAATAACCTCAACTTAATGGCATCTTCCGTCACCCTATTCATCTTAAATGTGTCACATATCTCGATGAACTCATCAAGATGGGTGTGTGGATTTTCGTGGGAAATACCCCTATATTGGCACGAGTTTTGTATCATTTGAATGATAGCCAGCTTTATCTTAAAATTTTTGGCATCAATCCCCAGCCTTCGAATCAAACCTCCTACATCATTGAGATATGCTATAGCAAAGTCATACATTGTCTGCTTGACCAGGCCTCTATTAGCTTGGCCATTCCCTTAGCCATTTCCATTGCCAACCTCATTACCATTTCCATCATTGACTCTTGCTCTAATGGCATTCCTATTATCATTCATGCCATCATTCCCATTATTATTATTGTTCTCCCTATTGCTTACGAGTACCTCTATATCTTCAACCTCAACTTCCTCTTCCTCTTCCCCAAGTGTGTCTCAGGATCGACTGAAAGGGAATTGTCTTTGGCCAAAGATAACTCTCATTGTTTTTATTCCCTCCTCAATGTCCTTTCTAATTTCGGATCATAGGGAAGTATACCAGAGGAGTTAGTTCTAGTCATAAATCGGTACCTGAAATACAATAGAAAGAGCAACCAAAAGTTGAATAAATAAGAAAATAAAAGGCTAAATCAATAGCTTTGGATTTATTGCTAATGTTGATAGTACACATAAAATCCCTAGTAACGGTGCCAAAAACTTGATGTGTGCCAATCGTAACACCTGCAAGTGCAATGGATCGTATCAAGTAGTATAATCGGGTGATTCCCGGTATCGTTCTCTCAAGGGAATTCGTACGGGTTCAATTAACGAATCACTAACTCACTATCATAATCTATTATTTAGCTCACTCAAATTTTGGATTTATATATGATTAAAACTTAAATTAAATTAAACTAATTAAGCAATTAAAGGGAAATATAATACTTAAGAGAAGCAAATAAGAATGGAAAGTGTCTACCTAGATTTCGGCTCATATTTGGCAAATTTGTATGAATAAACAACAGCTCAATGAAAATTTTGATTAATCAAAAAGTGGGTTTTTCACACAATGTTAGGTTTAATCCTTTCTCAACTAATTAAACCCTTAATTCCTAAGTAATAGACGAGAATCTCTTCGTACTTCTATGCAATTAGGAAAAGCATTAAGACTTAGTGAAAAATTACAAACCCTAGGTGTCTATTAATCTATCTCTAGTAATTATAGCAAACCCATATGCTTTTGAGTGCTCAAAACCCAAATTTTCTATCTTTAACAAAGCATTAGCAATAATATTCATCCACAAGCATGCAATTAAAGATAAAAGTGCAAAAAATAAGAATAAAAGACATAACTTGATGAAAAATCTAAACATTCATTAAGTAAAGTGTTGATTAATCCATACAAATGTCCAATACTTATCTAATTTAAGTAGATAAGGAATATTTAGCTCATAATTACAAAGGAACAAAAGAAACTAAAAAGAGTAGAGAGAGGAGCTAAGAAACCCATATGGAATCCTTGCTCTATACCCAGAACACTCGATGTTCTTATTGATCCTTGCTTGAAAGCTGATGATTTCATGCTATTTCCACTCAAGAATTGCTCCTTAGTCTCCTTTACACGGACTTGGCCTCTCTAGGGTTTTCTAAACCAAGAACTGCCCAATCTCACTTTTTTTCTGCAATAGTCTATCTTTTATACTATTGGAATCTGTGTGCTCATAGCCATTGCTCACAAGTGCGAACCATACCTATCAGATTTGCCTCTTTGAACCCTTGAGAGACAATGGCTTCTTATGCAATCATGAGCAATGGTTATGGTTGTGAACCAAGGCCATGATCACATAGGGAGCTACTATTTCAATCTTTCTGCCTTATGCCTTCCACACAGAAGCCTTCCCCTTGCTCATGGGCATTGGTCATGCCCATAAAGCAAGCCATGACTGCCTCAAATCCTTAGTTTCTGCTCCTTTTTCCTTAGTTTGCATGCCAATTCTAAAGTATGTCGCTACTTATCTCTGAAATGATGTTTTAACCTAGAAGTGATGAAAACACACTAAAACAAACACATCAAACGCAATTAGATATGGATAATGGCCAAGAAATGAAGTATAAACTAGGTATATTTGGTCATTATTAACAATATCCTTAGATATTACACATAGTTCCCATATATAGTTTGAAATTTTATTTTAGGCATATCCTCCTTACAAATTCTCAAGTAAGGGTAGCCTGACCTCAATTTTATTTTTGAGAAATAGTTGGCTCCCTGTAATTGATCAAATAAGTTATCTATCTAAGAAATCGAATATTTATCATACAGTGACTTTATTGAGCTGTCTATAGTCAATACACAATCACAGAGAGCCATCCTTCTTCTTTACAATAAAGTTAGAGCACCACAAAGTGAAATGCTAAGATAGATAAACCCTTTATAAAGTAAATCTTATGATTATGTTCGTATTTCTTTTAGTTTATCTAGAGCCATTCCATGAGGAGGAATAAAAATTGGGTCATTTCCTGAGATTATTTCAATAAGAAACATGATTTGTCCTTTGGGTGGCAACGTTGGTAATTCTTCTAGAAATAAAACTTAAAATTCATTGACAATTAGAATTTGTTATACCCCTTAATTTCCACTTTTTCATCATTTTTAGCATAGGACAAGTGTCCTTGGCATCCCATCCTCAACAACCTCCTAGTAATAATGGTAGAGATTAGATTATAAGGAGGTTTGCTCCTTTCTCCATGAAACTCATATTTCCTATACCGAGGTAAATGTCAAGTCAGATCGATCTCTGACACATTATCGTATACCTCATGTCAAACCTAAAGTAACACTATTCGGAGTTACTAAGTCTATAGAATGCAAATGTTATAATCCATCTTAAACCTTAGGTATTTCAACTGTTATGCCACCAATTATCTAGAGGACTCTAGATGATTTTAGATAAAAGCAAACAATGTGAATTTAAAATCCTTTAATTTTCAAGAAACTAAAAACAATTCTTTCTTTGTTGGAACCCAACATATTGTGTCCATGATAGTGAATCGAATATAATCTCAATGTAATGAGTGCACAAACTCATGATGCATGACAAATGATATGACACTCTACGATTAAAACCTAATGCAAATGAGATAATATGATTTGAACACTGGCACAAGGTTTCAATATGAATGTTTCAAAATCACATTTAAAACACATTTTAAAATTAATTTGCTTGGATCCAATACTTGTTTTAAAACTCTCAACACATAAAAAAGAGATCATTTAACCTTCAATAATCAAATTCCTCATGGAAGTATATGGAAGCATGTAGGTTATTAAGACTCAAGTTCTCGATAGGGAATACTCTACTACATCACCATATGAAAGCATGCATATAAGATACACAAGCCAACACATATCTAATCTTGCATACATGAATCATGAGTAATAAGAAAATATCATATTTATGGCTTCACATATCTAAATCAAGGAAACATTGTGACATATAAAACCTATGCTTCGTAGTCTAACCTAAGTAAACCATTGCTCTAATACCACCTTTGTCACACTCCAAATCCAGAGATGTGATGGTCCTAGGGAAAGGATAAGCCTAAGGCCACCATACGCTTATAGAACCCCAAAACCTATGAATTTCTCAGGATATATAATTCAAGTCAAGAACATTATCAAAGACCATGTTAGAAATCCTTGGATTTCTAATGAGATTTTTGTAGAGTTCTACCTAAATTTGGGATATACCCCTTGAAACCAGAAAAGAAAAACACTTCTAAAATCAACCTCAAGTCAATCTCAACTCACATGACCTCTCTTGGTTCCCCACTATATCACAGTAAATCCATATCATATAGCATATACATATAAATAATGTACCAACAGACATATTAACATACTATTAAGTTCTATCACTGCAAGTACTACAGAGCATTATAGAGTGGTCCACAATAATACACATCATATAGAATACTCATTTTATTTACATGCTTCTCATGGAGAGATATGCAACCACGAAGCTGAAGTGTCTCTGAGCCAATCCTTACTAATCGTTGCTCCTGAAATCATAAAAAATTAGAGATGTGAGCTTTCATCTCAATGAATTTATGCATATGCCAATCTAGTGGAATAGGATATCAATATCATGTGATAATAAAATATATAGTTATAAATAAGTAATGTCGGCTAGAAATAAAATCAAATATCTCATATGAATAGAACTCAAACATATAATAGGTCATCACTATGGGTGGGATACAAACGTGTCGTAAAATAGGTGAGAGTAACATGTCACCTTAAATACGTATACTTGGTCAAGCATACGCCCAGAGTACATAGTCCTCTCTAAGTAGGACATCGATAAATCTAACTATATCAATTCAGTCACTTATGCACAAGCCGAATGGTATGAGCCTTTATTAGTATGAGTATTATGTCATATACATTATGGCAATGTCAAATTAATAACTTAATAGCTCAATTAGCATAAATAGCTCAAGTAACAATTTAGGTACAAATCAATAGTTTAATACTTTAACACAATGAAATGTGATATTTGTTAAATAATCTCAATTGTTAGCTCATATAATCCCAATGAGATTAAATAAGCATAGTAACAAGATTAATAGGTATAGAAATGTCAGATAACAAGGCTTTTAGTTGAGTTACGAAATCAATAACAAGTTGCAAATTTGGTCATTTTGCATTAGCATAACACATAAACTCAAATCTTATACCTCAATTTGCTCAACTACTTCTTCTCATCCAAATTGTTACAACTTCGATTCTATCGATCTAAGAATGAATGTACTAAAAATTATTGCATAATTAATCCTTATTTAGGTTAAAAAATATAATTCTAAAATAAAAATTTTAATAATTTAATTAACTAATCAAATAAATATTCAAATAGCCACACATAAAAAAAATTAATAATCTATTAAAACACAATAATAATCGACTATTCCTTGATTATTCACCAAGGCCGATTTTCAATAAATTCAATATCAATGGAGCTGTAATAGAATAACCAACGTAAATTTAATTTTTTGAAAATTTTTCTGCAACAATTCGTTAAAAAATTATATCAATTATTATGTTAAAAAAGTAATAAATTTGAAAATTGGGTATTTTATAACAATCTCCATAATTCACAAAAAAACTTTTTCATATAGAAACTTATAAAAATAAGAGTATGATGGCATCAAAATCGCTTGAAACGGAGGTCGAAATCGCTGGAAATGATTCATTGAAGTTTACATTTTTTTTATCCCTTTCACGTTCCTGTGAACCCTCAATTTTGCACCTCTAGAATCATCAGTTGCCTTATGTCTCTCAATTAGACTTAAAGGTTTGAGATCAGAACAGGGTCAAAGGGAGCAGTGCCTCTAAGCTGACAATTTTAGATTGAAAGGTTTACAAGGAAAATTTTACATGTCTAGATATATTTTCAAGAAAAAATCCACACTTTTGAACCATCAGATCCGGCCCAATACGAACCCATAGTTTTAAACTACGCTCAAATTGGACCTCAAACAAACCTAAAAAACTCAAAAAAATTAAACCAAAATAGACTCGACCAGACCTAGAAAATCGGACCCATGCATATGGGCCCAAAGCGCAGGCTTCTAGGCTCAAACGAATGCGTTTGTCCCCAGACGCAACATGGTTTCTTATAAATTCGACCCTTCAGGTCAATTTTCGAGACACTTTTTCGACCCTCTTTCAGACACTTTTTATGTATTTTTAGACACCAAAATTTCACCTGAAACACTTAATTTTTTTGCAATTCCAACTAGGCATTCAGTTCAATATTCACAAGTTTTACTCCAGTCAGACACTAAACAACCTTCTCTGAGCACAATAGAGACTCGTTCCGATTTCATCAGGCCTTCAAAAAAGCTGATTCTGAAGCCTAGAAAGTTAAAGGTAAAAATGGTAAAGTATTTCTTTTCTTCAGTTCTAAATAAAGCCCTTAAATTGACCAAGCATTTTTACATTATCAAAAATTCATTTTTTTTTTCAAATGATCAAACAAAAACCCTAAAAATGGCTAGGCAAATTCACATTAATCATAAACAATTTTTATTAATCAAACACTGAAATAATTAATATCCTTTTTTGGTTAATTCTTTTAAAATAAAATGAATTAGCTTCTGAACAAATCAACCAACCAACCCACTATTTTTCAGAACAACCCCACC
>CAOJBK011293986.1:0-18602 GCA_948294925.1 Codiaeum variegatum | reverse complement strand
GGGAAGAAAAGAGTTTTCTTTATCCCATTGCTAATTAGAACATGAACCTAGTAAGTCACATAGCATATAGCAATTTCCATTAGCTTGTATGAATCATATTAATGATTAATTAAAGAGTTTAATTAATTATTAATGATGATTGAATTAAACATATAATTAAATTTACAAAGATGCTAGCATGTATTGATGTTTAATTCATAAAAGGATAATTTCAATTATGTAATAATTTGTATAAGATACAAATGGGCATGGCTAATTGAAATGGTTTTGGACAAATAATTAAAATAATTAAGCTTAACATGAGATGTTAGATTAATTCACATTAGATGTGGTTAATCAAGGTTTAAAGGTGATTTCTACTAATTATAGTCCTAATCTATTTGATTAGTTGACTAGTCAAATGGTCAACTAAGTCAAATGGACAAGGTTCCTATTCTTCTCCTTATTTTAAAGAAAAGGTATGGGATATATAAAGGAAAGTTATCATCTTTTTGCCTAAGCTTAAGCTCACTCTACACATTTGGAGAAAGATGAACAATTATTCATCTTTTTCACCCTCAAGCTAGATAGAGAAACTCTCTAAGAGTTAGAGAGAGAAAGCTTGAAATTCACACTAAATTGAGAGAGAAAGTTTGTTTTGAAGAAGAGTTATTCAAACACAAACTCTTCTTCAATTAACCTTTGAGAAAGGAGTGTGGAAAAGCTTTCAAGTCCAAAGCCAATCCTCAAGTCTCAAGTTCACAAGTAAAGGAGTAAGGATCAAACATTTGGGTAACCAAAGAGAGACGATTCAAGCTTCTTTAAGAGAATTAGAGAATAAGATTTTGGAAAAAAAAACTAGGTATGTTTCAAGCTAAAGGCTTCGCACTTGAGGAGCTTAACAAAGGAGGGCAAGAGATATTCTTACTTCAGACCTTTCTTTGTTCAACTTGTGTTTTGTACACAAATTGGTGAAATATCCTTGGTTGAAGTTATGGGCCCAAACTTTGATCTAGAAATTTATCAAAGAGTTTGATAAATGACTAAACCATCTTTGTTAAAAGAGTTTTAACATAGAACTTGGTTTTCAAAGAGTTTGAAATTTCTAATGATTTTATTAAAAGAGTTTTGACAAAAAAAATTTATAATCAAACCCTGGGTTATGGCAATGTTTCAAAGTATTTGAATAATTGCCTCACCTACTTTTGTTAAAAGAGTTTTAGCAATATTGTGTTTTTGAAAAAGTTTTGAAAATAGAAAATCGAATCTTACCGATTCATTCATTTTTTGCGAATTTTCGCTTCCGATACGCAACTCCGTAATGTTTCCTTCAATTCATAAAACCATGCATATTAATTGAGCCCTAAGGAGATGCGAAGGTCGGGGTTAGTGTGGAAAATACAGTGCTTAGAGGAAGGATATAGTAGATTAACATCAGAGACAATGCTTTTGAAAATTTGGTTGAAGTGCTCTTAGTTAACGTGAGACTTAGGCTTGACTCCCTTCTAAGAAGGAGCCACGTTGCGGTCAAGAAAATTGGCAGTAGATTTGCAAGCATGGCATTGAGCAATCTGAATTTTGGGAGCCATTTGTAAAATTAAGAATGGAATGAGAATGCTTAAGAAAAGATAAGGGGGGACAGAAAAGCTCAAAGAAGCAGAAAATTGACAAACCGTGAAAGCAAAGAAGTTAAAAGTGAAGGGAAAAAGTTCAAAATGAGAGCTTATATAGGTCTTCTATAAAACCTTTCATCTTCCCGAACATTATGACACGTAAGAAAATGACATGTGGAAAAAAATTTTATTGAGACAGAGGTCATATGACAAGAAGAAAAGTTATTCGAAGAATGGTACCTCTTTTTCAACGCAGAAAGAAGCGAATACACCTTTCCCTACCAAATCACAAAACAAACTAAAAAGCAAAGATGAAAACCATCAAAACCTTACTAAAATGATGCTAGAGAAGCAGCATAAAGGGTGAAATGAAGATAAGGAAGTAATTTTCGAACAAGTACAGAAGGGGAAGAAAGATTAAAAAAAAGACTTTAATGAAATCAAATAAACGGGGTAAACTCTGAGCATGAGGAGCCGAATAGGGGCATGCGAACCCTTGGCAAAATTTTAAATATTGGAAAACTTGTTAGAAGGTCGAAAAAGTTGAGTATCAAAAGGAAATAGAACAGTAGCGAAGCAAGGCCAACAAAGCTAAGGAGGAATCACAAACTAGTGAAAGCTCCAACAGACTCGTCGTTCAAGGATTTGTCCAACCAAGAACTCGAACTAAGGGCCCTTCAATTTTAGATGAACAAATGGCACATCTGATATAGGTTTGATAAGAAAACTATGGACCTAAGCCCAAAAAGTAACAAAACAAAGGCCTAAGAAGGCCAAAAAATAAGCAAAGCCCAAAATCACGACTTAGGTTAGGATAGAAAGTGAGTCCCACCGAAGGGTGTCTTCGCACGAAGAAGGGATCTTTGTCGTAACATTCCAAGATAAACATTCTAGGGGAAGTTCATTATGACATGTGGCATTCACCTATTAAAGGACTACTGACATGCCCCTCCATATTCTCAACACGTGGTAGCATGTCCATGAGACATTTATCCATCTCGCGAATCAAACAAATATTATAAATATTTGGCATACATTTTGGGATATGTTGAACCCAATCCAAACTCTGTTAAACCCGAATCAACTACATTCTATTCTGAGAGCTTTAAGAAGTCTAAAGCATTATTCAACCCTAGATTTTGACTTGAGTGTTGGAGGGCATTTGCCAAACATAAAATCTGGCCCTCTAGCTCACGTATGTTCATTGTGCAGGTCTGTTAACAATCCACAAGTCCAATACCAATCTCAGGAGATAAGAAGTTGATGAATTTAAACTCGCGAATATATATAATAAATGTTCAAGTGATTCATGTTGGTTTGATTTGAAAAAATCAAAACTGACCCCAAACCCAAATACCGTACATTTTTGGATTTAAGCTGAACCAAAAAAACTTGTATTTAAAAAAAAAATTAAATTCAATCTATTCGATTTGGTTATTTCGGATCGGGTGGAATTTTGCTTATTCCGAGTAGAGATGGAGTTCTGAACCCACAAAGGAAAAGCTGGACCCAGTAGAAGAAATAGGAGTAGGGACCCACGCAGTGTCCAGAGTTCACAACTCAGCAAAAGATTACTGCTCGGCAAGTTGTGAGATTAATGATAGTGGCTATAGCCTTGTCCAGACAACAAGCCGCCACGCACAGAGAATGCCCAACTGCCCATCATTCATTCTTACTCCGCGTGGGCTCCCGACGTCCATTCCACCACTACCTCGACTCGGCTCAGCTTCAGCCTCAGCCGTCTTTACCTTTTGCCTAGACCTAGCTAATAGGGCCCACGTAGTAATCACAGCTTAATACAAATACTAATATTTAAAGCTAATAAACCAACCAAAGCAAGACACCTTTGAATTTTTTATTGTACAAAAGGTTACTAAGACAATTTGTGCATTAACGGAACGGAAATGAACCAATGAGCGGTTGGAACGGAGCTTGGGCTCCGTTACAAAAGGACTAACGTGAGAGAGAGACATTTTATACAATAATATGTAAAAACCGTGTGCTATTATGACTTTAGAAGGTGGCATAGAAACGTATTAGTCACGAGCAGAAGCAGTGTGTAGGGAATGTAGGACAATGAGTGAGTGACGGTGGTTTTGGTAGTTAAATAGGGACACTTCTGAGTTAACTATCATTAATTCTTATTTAATTTTTGCTTTTTGGAGATTAACAGTATACTATTACCATATTTTACCAACCACTTTTAACTTTCTTCAATCATGGAAAAACTTTCAACCGTCATTTGAATTAGAGAAATTCTTAATTTCCTAAATTTAATAAAATTTGAGAATTTTGAATTCACAAATTATGACAAATATTTTTGTTATAATGACAAATATTATTCTAAAAACATAAGTATTCGAAGCAAGGACATATCCAAAATCTAAATAAAAAATAACTTAGTTTAAATTTAAATTTAATGTAAAAGGATGGATTAACTCAAATATGTTTTTTTAAAATACCAAAAGATCAAACTTTATTAAAAATATAATAAGGCATCTTGAATTATATAACAGTCCTTTGAAAAATAGATAAATCAAAACTAATATAGTGATAAGTTTTGGGATGTGATTTCTAAATCAAAAGATGAGTCGGGACATTCACTTATCACTTTACAAACATAACAAAATAAAATATGTTATTTAGAAAAGAAAGCCACTTAGAAATAAAATGTCATATTTAATATTATTAAAACATTTAGAATTAAAAGAATCAACTATAATCTCACCATTAAACTTTAAAATAATTTCTTACTTCAATACTAGGGCCTTGAAGGTGACAAAGCTCAATCATGTTCGAACAATGAAAGCCTTGCAAAATGGTACAATCCATGATGGTTTATCAAAGCCCTAAGTGAAAATTCCCCTCATACATTGGAAGATGTCGTGGAAACTTCTCGAAAGAACCTAAGAAAATGCAAAACCTATAAGACTAGCCAATTTACAAAGAAAAAGGGTGATGAAAATTGATAGGGGTTCGAACCAAGCAAAAGGGTGCAAGCCCATGACTAAAGAAAAGGGCTCATTCCAAAAAAAGGCCCAAAACTAGACTTGCCCAAGAAGTCACACAATAAGGATGAACGGATACCACTCAAGCATAGGAGCATCCAAAGGGTTAAATGTCTGTATAAATAGTCCGTTCCCACGGGGATCCCTGCTCCTGGACGTACGGTATGCTCTTCCAAAAGAACCCCACTCAAGTCAAATAAAATAAGCCAACTACTAATAGTATGGTATCATACACTGTCATTTACACCGACACACACATATCTGAAATGTGCTACTCAAGCCCCTTATTAAGGAAAAGTGCCTTTTGATACCGACATGCATGTCTAGACAAAAGAAGATATACCCCCTTTACAATTAATCAATTAATGACACCTAATCACAAGAAACATGATATCATCAGTGGTTAACTATAATCATATGTAGTCTCGGTTGTCAGATCCAGCCACCTCAGCATTCTAAGGATCTATGTAAAGCCCCCCATGTTAATTTTGTAAGGGATCTGAACTTCATCTTCTTCCTCAAAATCCTAAATTTTTTTCAAATTATTTTCTCAAGTTTTAATAGTTTAAGAAATCATTAGAACCATTTTTAAGTGCCAAGTTACTAACTTGAGTATCAAAGATTGTTTGTTAGGCACAAAGCCTAGCCTTTCTAACCTTATTCTATGATTATGTGTGCATTGAAGCTATCAACAAGCCCAACACTAAAGATCCACTATCTTATTGATTGAGTCTCATACTCATCAGAAACCATAAACCAACCCGACCTAAAGGCCAAAAAGAAAGAAACCCAAGTAGAATAACAAAGAGAATGTGGAACCAAAATATAGAGACTCCGAAAGAATATTCTGGATCTCTCTAAGCTCATCCTCCTCCCCACCCAACCCCCTTCCCCTTAATGTGAAACAAAAGGTAGTTTTCACCTCCTTCCAAGATAAGTCCATTTGGTAAAAACCAAAGCCAATGAAAAGGATCCCCGAGTTGAAATTGGAAGGGTTCATTAGAAAATAGGGGAAGAGCTAGAGCATGCTTCTCAATATAAAGATAAAAAAAGTAGTAAGTTATAGGTCAACCAACACCTTCTTATGCATAACAGGGGGTCCCCATTAGAAAGAACTAGGCTTAAGCCTAAGAAAGCTAGAATATTTATTTTGCAATGGCATAAAAAGATTAGTTTGAGGGCAGAGGAAGAGGCCTCAAGAAAGGCCAAACCCTGCAATGATCCAAGCCATAAGAGTTAACATTATTATGCAGAGGATTTTGGTGAACGATGGGAGATCAGTTAATCTCCTCTCGGATATAGCCTACTACTATAGAATAGGTTTCAAGTAAAAGCCTTAAGCATGATGGAGATAAATTCTAGCATAACAATAAAAAATGCCCTTCACTATTAGGGTAGCACTAGCTGGTGCCACAATTATCACAACTTTTATGGTTGTTAGAGTCCTCATGTCTTATAATTATCTTTTAAAGAGGCCTCTATTGTATGATTTAGATGCTTAAATATGTATAATTTTATATTACCATTGCCCAATAAGACCGAATTCCACTTATACGGAGTACCACAATCAAATATGGAATTAGAGCCTGTTATGAAAAGAAAAGGCATGCTACATTTTGAAGTAGAGGAAGTAGGGATGATTGAAGTCTTTACAAAGGTAGAAAGAGAGGCCTAGGGCAGGACTAAACTAGTAAAAGAGTTGGAAAGCTTCCGAGTGAAGGAGCTAGGATCTCAAAGATGCCTCTTGATTAATACTACCATATCAAGGGGAGGAGGAACCAACAATGCCCTTCCTAAGGTAGACATAAATGGACCTTCATCTAAAGATCAATAAAAATGCTAGGAATCAGTCTGAATGTAATATCACGCTAGCTTAATATGAACCCATCCTTTAATCCCATCAAGAAAAATAAAAGATGCTTGAGGATGAGCAATAGTTGGTAATTAATAATAAGGTGGACAAGTTTATAAGTGTTGGTTTCATTGGGGAAGTATAGTACCTTGAATGCTTAGCTAATATTGTAATTAAAAAGAAAGAAAATAAGAGTTATCAGATGTTTGTAGACTTCACTAATCTCAACAAAGCATACCCAAAAGCCTCATATCTTTTACCATGATTGATAAGCTAGATATTCACTAGTCGGGCATGGATATCTCTCCTCATTCAAAGTATGGGTATCATCATATCAAGATATGCCATATGGATGAAGAAAAGACCTCCTTTATCAATAAGAAAGACGCATATTACTATACTTTCATGCCTTTTAGTACGTAAGAGTCACATATCAAAGGCTTGTGAACATAATATTCAAAGATCAACTAGGTCAAAACCTAGAGGCTCGTGTCGATGACATGATCATAAAAGGTAGAAGCTTTGAAAAACATATAACAAACTTAGAAAAATTCTTTTAAAGTAATGAACTAATATGGGTTGAAGTTTTTTTTTTCAAATAATATAGGCTAAAGTTGAACCCTACAAAAGATTTTTTTTCATCCGAGATGGAAAGTTCTTTGGCTATAAAGTTAGTGAAAAGGTATAAAAACAAACCCAAGTAAAATAAAAACTATCCTAGACATGTCCCCTCCAAAAAGTTCAAAGGGTAACAAGAAGATTGGTAGCACTGGATCACTTCATTTCTAAATCAATAGATAAGTATTTATGATTCTTCAAGAGTTTTTGAAAATGTAAAACCTTTGAATATATGGAGGATTTTCAAAACACCTTTAAAGATTCAAAAGCCTTCCTCAACTTTGATCAAGTACTCAGTCGACCTCTACCAAGCAAAAAGGTATGAACACATTTATTTGCTTCCCCTCATGTTGTTAGTTCCGTCTTAATCAAGGAAGAGGCAGAAGTACAAAAGCCTATATACTACTTTGGAAAGTCCTACAAGGGGAAGAGCTGGTCTACAAGCCATATAGAAGCTAGCCTACTACTTAGTGTTATCATGAAGAAAGTTTTAAGTATATTTATAAGCCTACCAAGGGGTAATGGTCAAAACAACCTTTAGAAAAGACCTAGCACAAACCTAGAACTTTTGGGAAAATGCTATGTTGGTTAGTCCAATTAGAAGAATACGACTTAAAATATCACATAAGGATAGTAATTAAGGCTTAGGTCATGGCAGACTTTATCTCAAAATGCTCACTTCCACTTAATAGTATTACAAGTGATGAGCCTGAGGTGGACCTTAAAACTAGGACTGGCAATAAGAAAAGACCCAAAGGGGTGTCATGGAAACTTTATGTGGATGGAGATAAAAGTGATGAAGGCAGCGAAGCAAGGATAATGCTCAAGAGTGAGACAATGGCCTCCTAAAGCATTCTCTGATGTTCAATTTACTACAACCAATAAAATAACAAAATATGAGTCTATGGTTAAGGTTTAAGCCTAGTAAATTACTTTTGAGTGGAGACTTTTAAATTATACATTAATTCATAACTAACGATTGGTCATATTAAAAAGGAGTTCAAAGCCAAAGAAGATAATATGACCAAATATCTAGGGAAGAAAAATAGTCTAGCTAAGTTAATGATCCATTGACAGGTTCAAGTCAAATTCATAAAGATCATTAGATTAAAAAACAATAAGGCAAATCGCCTAAAAAAGCTAAAAGCTACACATCCAATAAATTTCCCTTGAAGGATGTTCCTAGGATCCCTAGCAATGTCAAACATAGATGAAGGGCAACAAATGATGGAAATAGATTTTGAATGGATATCATCAAAGCTTATCTAGAAAAGAAAGAAGTGCTAAAGGTTCCTAAAGAGGCTAAAAAAAGTCAAAAGAATAAGTGCCTAGTTTTTGGTTTATAATGGAATTCTACATAAAAAGGCTTTATCAATACCTTGGCTGAGATGCTAGAAGCCCTCCAAAGCAAAGTACGCTCTAAGGGGCATATGGCATGACTATAGGTGGAAAATCCCTCATAACAAAAGCCACCATATAGGAATTTGGTGGCCCATAATGAAAGAAGATCCAAAAATCTAGAGTGAAAGTGCTAGTCTAGCAAAAATTTTGTTAATTTAAAAAAGGGTATAGCTGCGAAGTAAGTGACAACATCTATAACCCTTTGCAAAATGGGGTATGGACATTGTGGGCCATTCCCAATGGTAAGAGAATGGAGAAAATTTCTTTTGATAATCGTATAATACTTCACCAAATGGGTGGAAGATGAAGCACTAACCATCATCATAATTGATAAAGTAATTGAGTTCCTATGAAAGAAAATGATTTACAAGTTTAGGTTTCCCTGCTATTTGTGAGCGACAATGAGAAGCAATTTGATAATGTCAAGATAAGGAACTTTTATTTAAGCCTCAATATTAAACATCAATTCCACTACATAGCCTACTTCCGATCTAATGGGCAATCAAAAGTGACAAATAAGAACATCTTCATAGCTTGAAAAGGATACTTGAAAGATATAGTAGAAATTAGACATGGGATTTGTCTGATATGCTCTAGGATTATAGAACCACTCCAAGGAAACCACAAGGGAAAGACCTTTCAACTTAAGCTACGAAAATGAGGCTATAATCTTGGTTGAAATAGGACTTATCAGTAGAAAGGTTAACTTTTCCAGTGATGAAGATAAGGAAGCCAACTAAAAGATTGACTTAGACATGATAAAAGAACTCTAGGAATAAGCAACCATGATGTAGGCAATCAATAGGAATAAGGATGATAATTATTTCAATAAAAATTCAAGGATAAGGTTTTTGCCAAAGTTGATATAGTCATAAAAATCCTCAAAGCCACAGGAAAGAGGAAAGACGTTGGTATTTTGTATGAAATTTTACTTATTTTTTCTTTACATTTAAGTATGTTTTTACCTATAAATTGAATTTAATGAGTTGTGTTTTAGAGAAATTCAGGAAATCTGGAGTTATTTGATCAATAAATGAAGTTCCTAAATGAGTTGATGAGTTAATAAAGATAATTTTAGAAGAATGTTGTTGCACGGGCCACGACATGGTCGTGCATATCAAGGAGATAGGTCATATGAATCTCTAGACTAAAATAAGCTTTGAATTCAAAATATTTGTTGATCGCATGGGCCGTGCGGAATCTATAAGAGGTTATGCGAATCTCAGATTGAAAACACTTGAAAGGGATTTTAAAACAAAAAAGCGCACAGGGCATAAGATTGGACCACATAGGTCGTGCGCATATTTAATTAGGTCGTGCGTTTGTATTTTTCTGTGAGAAGTTAGGTTTTTCAAGTTGTATTCTGAAATCTAATCCAATCGAACTCCTATTGAATTTGCCAACATCAAGATGACTTGTTTCTCAATTTAAACAAGTTTATTGAAGGATTAGACGCACAAGACAACATCCATTACACATTCATCATTCAACATCAAAGATCCTTCATCCCTTAAATTCATCAATTTCTTTAGTTTATTTTTTAGTTCTTAATTTATAATTCTTTGTTTTCACTATTTTTGTTTAGTTTTTCATTAATTTGATTTTTGTTAAAGATTGAAGTTGAATTTCTCCAAGGAGATTGGGTTTTTCTATTTTAATTGAGATTTATTCTTAACTTAATTACTCTAATTTTGGATTTTCTTTGCATTAAGGGTATCAAGCATGATTTCTCTTAGAATTATTGTGATTTTGTTGTGTTCTAAATCAATCATGAACTAAATTTGTTCTTATCTAGAGATTGAAGCATGAAATAGTCTTGATTAATTGCCATGAGTTTTTATTATTAAGATTTAACTTTTGCCTGATTGAATTGATTTAAAGATTATAAATTGATTACTTGATCAACAATTAGTTTAATTAGGGTTCGGACGATGGAGTGAGAGTGGAAGTCTAAATTTGGAACTATTCAATTAAGATTCTAAAATGATTTGGGTTCATAAGTTTTAGTCTTAAATCCTTTTATTGATGCATGTTTTCTCTATATTACATATATGAATGCGTTAGCTAGAATAGGGTAAGCTCTAGTTGAATGATTGCATGAAACATTGGATTGTTAAACTTAAGTAATAGAATTTATAGTTTAATGCCATACATGATAGACTATGGATTGTTAATTTCTCTAGACACATTCATAACATTGCATATTCATATTCATTACTTGCTTGCTTTAATTTACATGCTTATTTTCTTTTTCAAATTGCAAATCAAAATCTCTTTTACTTTTACTTGTTCTTAAAGAAACAAATCAATTAAGCTTGGCCACGATAAGTCTTGGTCCTTAGGAATACGACCTTGGGTTCTCATCTTATATTGCAATAGCTTGTATACTTATGGTCGCTATTTTATGGTAGATTTTGAAGCGAACAATAAGGAAGCTTGCTCCTATATAGGAAGGGCCTTTTAGAGTAGAAAAAGTCAAAAGGCCAAAAACCTATAAGCTTGTAACTATGTATGATGAAGAAATTCCACAGTTATGGAACATTTAAGATGCATGATCAATGAAATATCAAAATGAGAAATACGAAACCTTCTCTTACACCAATCATTGACTCTTCACAGTAAAATAATCCATATCTTTTCCAAGGAAAAGTCTTTTCCCCAAGGGGAAATGTCAAAAATCTTGCAAGGGTAGGCTATTTCTCCAAGGAGAAAGGTCACAATCAAACCCTTGCCAATGTAAGGTCATCTCTAAGGATAAGATTCATAAAACTTTTCCATGGTAAAGTCTTTTGTCCTGAGTGAAAGAGTTAAAACTCTTGTTAAGGCAATAACTCTTTTCAAAGAAAATGATCACATACAAATCCTTGAAAAGATATGGTCCCTCTCTAAGGAGAAGTTTCATAAATATTTTCCAAGGAAAAGTCTTTGTCTTAAGGGAAAGAGTTAAAATCCTTTACAAGGCAAGTTCCCTATCCAAGGAGAATGGTCATAAATAAACCCTTTCCAAGTCAAGATCCCCATCCAAGGAGAAGGGTCATAAATCTTTACCAAGGAAAAATCTCTACCCCAAGGGAAAGAAATAAAACCCTTGCCAAGGTAAACTCCCTCTTTAAGAAGAAGGGTTGCAAATAAGGCTTTTCCAAGGTAACGTTCCTCTCTAAAGAGATTGGTCGTAAACAAGTCTTTGATAAGTAAGGTCCCTCTCCAATGAGAAAGGTTATAAATCTTTATGAAGAGGCAAAGTCTCTTCCCAAGAGGAAGAGTTAAAACTATTGTTAGGTAAAATCCCTCTCCAAAGAGAAGGGTAACAAACGAATATTTATCAAAGTAAGGTCCCTATCTAATAGGAAAGTTGTAAACATAAATCCTTGTTAAGGCAAGATCTCTCTCTAATGAGAAGGGTCATAAGGAAAAAAAAAAGATTAATGCCTGAGATAAAAGACAATTTTTATAAGGAAAAGTAAAAACAATCAATCATCCTACACAAAAAATAAAGGTGGAAAGAATGAAGAAAAACATGATCTTTATTATTTTATAGAAAAAGTACAAGTAGAAGAGGTACATATATAAGCCAAATATAAGAAAGATAACCCATGTCTCAACAGTCCTCTTCCTCTTCATCTTCCTCATCCTCACTTAAGGTGTAACCATGAGGGGTCAAAGGCTTACATAAACACTTATCTCTAAGGAAACTATTAAGGGCAAGAGCAAGCCTATCAGCTTACTTATCCAAGGAAGGAGGGTCACCCTTAACCTTAAGACCCATTTCTTTAAGACATCGTCTACTTTAAGAAAGTGTGGCTTTATATCTTAAAGGGCCTTATTATAGGCATTCCCCATAGAGTTGAGGCCCATATGGTACTTGTGATCTTTGAATCAAAAGAGTTTGAGAAATCCTAAAGAAACTTCAACCTCTCAAACTGCAACTTGGCAATACAATTAGAGGAAGACTTATAAGTAGAAATAAAAAATAAGTATTCTAGAAGAAACCTCCTCTTTTTCTCATTAGTTCACTCTTATTTACCATTGATCTTTTTAGACCCTACAAAGGTTCTACATCACCATCTTTAGCCCAATGATCTCCACATGAAGCTACTCTAAAATAGATTGATTGGGCCTCTGAAGAATTTTATAAGACTTTGCTTTAGCAAAAGTTTCACTAACCTTCTTCTCAACCTTAGCAGACTCTACCTCAACATTGGAAGCCTCAGTGTGAATCCTCTTAATTTTAGTCTGAGCATCTAGGATTGTCTTAGAATATAAAGCATATAAGAGAACCCCCTCCATTAGCTCAAACATCTAATGAAGTCATCTCTTTATCATGTGACTTCAAAGTGAAGACTACTCCCTATATAACCATAAAAATAATTAAAGACAAAATCAATGAAGGAAAATTTGTCTAAGAATAGAGAAAGAATAAAAGCTTACCTTTAAGATTGAAGTCAACTTTGAGAGAGAGAGAGAGAGAGAGAGAGAGAGAGAGAGAGAGAGAGAGAGAGAGAGAAGAGGACGGGGGGAGAGAGGGAAGGAGGGAGGGCGGGAGGGAGGGGGGAGGGGTGGGGAGAGGCTTGACAAAATAAGGAATGGTAAGTAGAGAAGGCGAAGTGGCCACTTGAAAGGAAGTTGTAGCCAATGATGAGGACCTTAGAATATGGTAAATTACTATGATAGTTGAAAGAGGGACATGTGTAACAATCTCTCTGGAACTTTCAGCCTCTATAATAGAAAAGGCAACATCACCATCTAGGTCAATCACTTAGGGAATCTCTATAGTCTCATTGGTCCAAATTATAGGCTCTTGCTCCATCCTTTACTTCTTGAAAGAATGCTCTGAGGGACTAAAGTTGATAAAGGCATCATCTCTTTCAGTGAGAAGGTTAGTTTGGGTGCCACTAGAGGCTCCATGGATGACTCCAACATTAAAGTGGAAGTTTGAGGAGTTGGCTTCATCTATCCTACTACATCATCTAATGAAGAGACATAACTACCCTCAAGCACTAGTAGAGCCCCTTCCTTTCTAACATCCTCAAAAGCATGCCATTATAGAAGAAGGGAAGCCAACTTAGTTGCTTCCTACAAAATAAATCTTATACCTTGACCCTCATATGAAAAAGAGAAGAATAAAAGTTAAATCAATATGAAAAAAAAAAGTACAAGAAAGAAGCATAGTTAAATAGAAAGAGGTAAGACTTAGGCTATTTTAATCTGAGGATGACAATCTTTGATTGGCAAACCTTTTTGCCCTCCAACTCCCAGGCTTTTTACCAGACCTTTTCCTCTTTATTCCCCTCATAAATTTTAAAGTTTTGAGTAATTTAGGTCATTATGTGTCAAAGTTAGAAAGAGATCCAAAAGGATTGCAAGCCCCTCCATAATGGTCAAAGCCCTAAAAAAAAGGAATAAGAGGAAGTGGATGAACAAGGCAAAATATTATGACTACAAATAAAGTTCCAGTCAATATTCGAACAATCCCTCCATATTTGAGCATAAGTTTAGGTAGCATAAGAGGTAGCAGTACTTCTACTAGGTCCAGGAAGGAGAAAAGGGTTCTTTTCCTATCATTCTTGATGACTCTCATTATATGTCCTTAATGTCTTAAAGGCTTAAACAACATTACTAACTCCAAGAACCTTGGCCCAAAGCACCTTTAAATTAGCAGAAAATTTTACTTAAAGAGATAGCAACCCTCTTAAAGAAGTTCATGGCCACTAAGGTTACTAGCTAAAGGGGAAGAGTTGCTCCAATTAACTGCTCATATTTTAGGTTCACATTCTTATCTTGGAAATTTCCCTGTTGGTCGAAGCTAAAGGCACAATCAATAGAGGAAAGAAGGCCACCTTCCCTTCAAGAAGTCACGTTGTATACAAAAGGCTTAGAAGCATGTTTAGAGTTCCTCATTCCATTTGATTCCCCCATCTCAAAGGTAGGTTATGCATGAAAGTCTGAAGCTTTTTCAATGCCAACCTTATTGATATAAAAGTATTTCTATGCAGTGCCAGTTTGACCTTTAATAAGCTGGTAAAGGGATTGATAAACCATCCTCTCTAGAGCATGATAGCTTAGGGAATGATAAACCTTATCCTTTTCTTAGTCGGATAGCCCCATCTAAAAGCCATAGATAAGAAAAAGGACATTAATGTGAAGCTTACATTCCCCAAACTTTAAAGGAATTCATTCTCAACTCTAGTACAAAGTCTTATTTTGAAGGAACTGAGTCTTCTTACAAAAAAAAATAAGGGCAAAAAAAAATAAAAGCAATTATGAAACAGTAAATGAGAATCAAAATAGCTTACCAAAAATAATAAAAATGATCCCCGATCAAGTAGGGGGGTTATTATGATGGTTCAAAAATCCACAATACATTATCTCCTTCTGCTTAATTTTGCTTTGGTAGTGAAGAATAAACTTTATTATGAGTTGTTATTGGTCATTAAAAGCCTCTTCTTAAGGCTAAGCCATGCATTTAAGACGGGGTTGAGGAAGCCTCTATTGATGCCAAAGCCTTGCTTTGTAAAGGCCTCCTCTAAAATAAATTAGATGGTAAAAATGTTATCTTATAGAGACATTTTGTCCAATTTGTCCTAAAAACTACCCTCTTAGGCTACTTGGAGCATGTGTAGAGGCCAGACTCATCTGTCGATGTGCAATGGAATAATGGTTGGAAAATTTGCATGGAGAGTCTTATGCAACCCTAGAGTGTAACATACCATCTCAAAGCAATGAAGGTCCAAGATTATGTTAGGAATGAACATCATTGGGTTCACCTTAAATCTAATAAAGAAAGATGATGTAGTGGTTATTATCCTTAAAAAGTTTGAATTAAAGGTCAAAACAATAAACCTTATGGCAGGAGATAGGATGCTAGAAGATGAAAGGAGGATAATCATAAGTATTTATTGTGTTTACTTTGAAATATACCCATTTAAAAGTTTCATAAGGAGAGATATTCTCCTAGTAAGGTGACAAGGAATTTTCTTTGTATTCCTTGAAGGATTTGTACTCAGCACAAGTCTTATATCTTTTTCTTTTTCTTCTTCTTAGATCCCTCTAGAACATCTTTAACAAGATGGTTTTTCTTTGGCTTTCTCTTGAAAGTGGTTAGAATTGATCTTTTCGAGTGCCATTAATAAGTAAAGAATGCTTAAATGAAAAACTAGACAGACAAAGAAGAAATAGAGAAAAAGAAAGCCTTTCTTTTTGTAGAAATGGAGAAATAGAAAATAAAAACTTATTAGACATTATATAGGAGCTAAAAATAAAATATATTTGGACACATTTCATGAAGAGGAGAGAGCATTTTTCGGATATCGAGGCATCGTCATAATTTGAAATTTGAAAATGCAATTGCAATGCCCTACTTTTACATGGCTAAGAAATCCCAAACTATAGCTAACTATAATCATGAGAATGGTTATCAAGGAAACTCTCTCCGTTTTCCAAGATAGACAATGATGACAGCTATCAGAAGGGTACTTGATAAGACAAGATATAAATTTGATGGATTCACCCTCTGCATGAATAAAGGGATCATGAAAATGAAGATTTTGAATATGAGATCCTTTGCTTACTAAAAGACTAACCTCTTGAGCAACTAAAATGGTTAGTAAAGGACAAAATGTGTGCTTCACTGAGAACTTCTAATCCTAAAGGCACAACTCTCAATAAAATACAGAGTCCACTGATAAGAGTTAAAAGAAATACCAATGGTCCTAAAGATAATGGCTAGAAAAGGCCCACATGACTAATGTCCCTGATAGGCCGTATAGGACCCATAATAAAAACAATGTAAGAGAAAGAGAGAATCGTCAAGAGAATTGAAGTGGAGGGATTGTAGATGAAGGAACGTCAGTGAAAGTTATAAAGGAACATTATGTGAGGGACTCTTCTAAAGAGGCCTCTAGACATTAAAAGCCTTTGCAAACTATCAAATGAAACAAGCCAACTATCCTGGTATAGAGGATGACCTCACTACTTTGGCCTCAGCATGTCTATATGAAGGGAATGTCCTAAGTGCAACAGACTCAAAAAGGCTTCTTTTTGGTACTGACCATCATGTTAAGAAAAAATGGATATGCTCTCACTTTATGCCAATAAATCTTTGTCCAAACCGTTAGACCTCACAAACCGCCAAGAGACAAGGTTGGCAACTTTGTCCAATCAAAGGGTCACATCAACAAACCCGCAAGCCTCTATATAAGGTTATCATCTTCAACAAGTAAAGGTAATTAAACTCCACCTAAAAATTCTAATCCTTATTTTCTCTATAAGACCTCTATTTTTTTATGTTGTAATAATGTCTCATTAAAAATTCTCTAAGTATCTCATTCTAATTTAAGTGTCAAAGGTTCCTTACCAACCCAAACATCTAGCCTTTCTAACTGCCTTTTGTATTGTAGCTCTACTATCACATCCAAAAATCCAATATCAAAATCCAGGCCTTATTTATTAACTTGAATCCAAGCTCATCAATATATAATATGGTTTGTATTATATAGACTCGGATGGTTGAACAATAGTAAGCAAAATTGTTGTTGGAATGGCAATGGGGCGGGGCAATGACAGGTTATGTCCAGCCCGCCCCCGCCTCGCATCCCCCATCTCATAACCCGTCTCCTCCCCGTAATCCGCCGGGTTATTTACTTTTTATCCCATCCCTGCCCCGTCTAAAAATTCCCAACCCGCCCCACCCAAACATTTTTATATAATAATATGATTAAAAAATTATAAAATATATTGAATTTATAACACACAAATATGATTTATAATATTAATCATTCATATTAATATAAATATAAATTTTAATCAAATAATAAGAGTGATAATTAATATAAAAATAGATATAAATTAAATATATGTGTATTTATGTATAAATATTAAACCGGAGCGGGTTACGGATCGGATTGAACCAATACTGACTCTACCTCCGCTATTTTTTATATCGGGTTAACCCGTAACCCATCCCGTAACCCGATCAACCGTTGCCTAACCCATCCCATTCTGGTTGGGTCGGGAGCCTCCGCAGATTCGGGTTAAATTGTCATCCTAATCTGTCGCATCAAATAATAAAAGAAGTATATATTATTGTTTATATATAAGTTTTGAGAAAATTGAGGATTATTGTATGGTAATGATAGAAGAGAGCAAATCAGTACACCCAAATATAGATGGGGCAACAAAAAAAAAAAAGAAGAGTAGAGCCAAGCCAATTCTATAACCACACCTATTGTTGGTGGACAACCATCCATGACTACCTATTACATCCAACATCATGATTCGCATTTTATCTCACTCACTCACTGTTAAACACTTCCAAGCAAAAATTGGTCCACTTCTTTATATTAAAAAATATATTTATATATAAAGCTTTGTGTTCAATTTTCTTTTTTCCTGGTGCCTGTTTCATTACGTCACCCGCCTATTTTCAACATTAATTTTAGTTTTTATTAATTTTGTCTTTTTTTTGCTCTTCTTCTGAGAGTCTTAATTTTAAGCTTTCTTGATGTGTTAGTTCCTCTCTCTCTCTCTCTCAAAGACCAAGACCAAGAAGAAGAAGAAGAAGAAGAAGAAGATCAAATTCATAAATTCAGAGTCTTTATCAATGGCGGGTAGAGGTGTAGCAGAGAGGGCTAATAATTATCCCAATATTCGCGGCTCCTTTTTTCCCGCGCAAATCTTGTCCACCAATTCAGCTTAATCTGATAGTGAGAGCTTATGATGTTTTTGTTTCTTACAAACTTTGATCAAAATAACATTATTTGGTGATTTTAGGGTTTCTGTTTTTGTTTTTTTCAGTTTCCCCTTTTTCTTATATAACCCTACTTGTTTTCTTTTCTTCCAGCCATTTTACTTCTCTGCCTTTCCGGTTATTGTCTTCTCTTCCTCGGGATCTGATCCGACAGCTCGACATAAAGCTACTCACTTCGATTTCCGAGGAAGTGTTTATATAATTGCTGTGTTTTTCCTTGTCTGATTTTGGAGCTCAAAGTTTGAGTATATATCATCCTATTTTTGGGAAGAAAAGGGTTTTGCTTCTTCAATACAAGTAATCATTCAATCAGTCCAGATCTGTTTTGGGTTACAAAGGTCTAAAGACTTTTGTTTTTACTTTATCTGTGAGTTCCCTCTCTCTCT